>VYXD01007592.1:1325958-1409157 GCA_013397195.1 Hylia prasina
GGTTTACATTCTCCATTCCAAGGGAACTCCAGCTTTCCCTGGAGGATACCTGTCTTCTAAACCAAGACAATATGTTACGGATACTTCAAGATGCTGATGCTGTCTCCTGTCAGATGCACCACAGGCTTCTTGTTACAACTTAACTGTAGTTAGTGTACAACAAGAATAAAGCTCTTGGTATATTAAATTCCGCATGCCTGCAAAATGTCTTGTTCCTATAAATATTACCACGTGAGAGACCTTTTTCCTGTAGGTTTTTTTACAGCCTTAGGTGTTTCTACAGCCAAAATGCCCAATACAGAACAATAAAGATGCGGTACAAGGGTGCACTATCAAGAAAATATACTTGATTAAAATGGGCTATTTTCCTTGTGACAGAAGTTTCATTTGAAACATATGCTTATTTGCATTCTATACTGTTCTCATAAACTGTCATAATTTCAGAGCACAGCCTATAATTTAATTTAAATAACTCTGGTTTAAGATTTATAGTGCAAAACTGGCTTGAATAATAGCCAAACTACTGTAAGACTGAGTTTCCCAAACATACAAAATGCTGACCTTTCTTGTGACTTAGTGGAAGTTTTTGGGTGGCATTAGCTGTATTGGTAGTTTCTAACATAATGCACAGCTGTGGAAATCATTATCTCTGGGCGCTGTGGTTGCTAAGAGCTTACACATTTCATAGGAAGATTGGAAAAATTAATGGCATAGAAATCCACTGTAGATTATTAAATACTGACAAACCGTTCTGGAAGAGGAAATTCCAAAACTGCACATTATTCAAAGCTAATACAGTCCTCAGTAGAAGTGTCCTTGCCTTCATTTTACACTTGACTCTAGGCATTCATTTTGGTCATTGAGAACGGATTTCATGCTAGGTGCAGTGAGTATCACTGCTGTCCTGAGTGAAGGACTTTCATCAATAAAAGCTGCTCACTTTGGTCTTTTTTTACGCCTGCAGCTCTCAGGTATTTATCTGTCTAACTCCGTGTACAATTCTGTTTCAGTCCTTACATTGTAAGGTGTCTTGAGAGCTCTTATGTTTACAAGTGGGAGACTGATTTTATAGTGTATGCACAAACAGAACCTGATTGATGACCTCTTTGGTAGGGTGGGCTGTTGAAATGCACTGAATTTTTTCCTTCTGTGATGAAAATAATTGTGTGTGAACAATTCTTATCTGCATACAATTTTGATGGATTCTCAAATGCTTCTGTCTCAGGATCTGTACTGTAATGTGTTCTGTGTCCATGGCTATAATATGAACAGTGTTGTATATACTTTTCTTTGGAATCTTTGGAGAACACTAGTTAGCCTTTAGGAGAAGGTTAGTGCTAAAAAAATCTAGTCAGGTGCCACTCCAGATCAAACAATGTATGCACTTCCTGAAATTTGCAGAAGAAAAAAGAAAAAGAAATAGTGATGCAAAATAATACTGACAGTAGTCCATGAACAGATCACATATAAATAAACTACAATGTAAATAGCAGTACAAGAAAAGACAACTGCTCAATCAGAATTCTTCATTGGAAACAATTTGGCTGCCAGCTGAACAATGTTATCCCTTAGACATGTCACATTATTTACACTTCTCTAGTATGAATATACCCTCTCACTGACCTTCATGCACTTATGTATCCATTAATGATTTCCTTTGGGCTTTGTCAAGAGACATACATTGCTTCTGCATTTGAAATTAAATAGAAAATGGGCCATTTCCTATTTAATATTATTTCTTATTTTTTAGATATCCTTATGCATTTTCTCCCAAACACTTTCAGAATGAAGTCCCTTTCAAAGCAGATTTATGTTCTGCTGCTCTTCCTCAAAATTACACAACCATTCTTAAAAGTATTTGCAATCATATAAGACCAAAGGTGAAATTCTTAAGATTAATTCCTTTAACTGCAAAATTAAAGCTTTCTAAAGCTGGTAACACAGTGAAAAGCTCTCTTGAGCCTAGTTCTGTTATTCTTACACTGAGCAGCACCTTAGTCCATATGATTTCTTTTCACCTTTGTGTTCTCTATTTCATACTTATTAAATTGACCAAATTCAGTCTGTGATGATGAAAATATTTATCAGAGCTCAGTTTGCTGTAGGTTCTTTGCTAGAGATAATTTCATTTGACCTGCAAAACCTAGAAAGGCATTAAAATATGTTTAGTAAGTTATGTTACATATTTAAATATAACTTGCATATATAAAGTTACAACTCTTAAATTGCATAGAATCACAGAAACACATGATGAGGAAAGACCTGAATTATATTACCTAGTCTTATCTTTAGGCCTAGGTATCGTATGCTCTATATAGTTCATCATTAATAGACATCTGATTAGAACTTTCTTTAAGATGCACATTTTCTGAGGCTCCCATGATGCCCTAAAGCAATCTACCACTAGTCTTACCAGTTTTTATCTCTATATGAACTTTTATTCTATATATCAGTTTATGCCAGTTTACTCTTGTCCAAACTGTTAAGAACACAAAAGTCTGAGGATACACTTTAAAACACTTCTAATGTTTATTTGAGGAGTATAATTCTCCACTACCACCCCCATTTTACAGGTCATACTCCCCTCTGAATTCTCTTTAAACTGAAATCAAAAATGCAAAACTTTAAGTCTTCCTCAGTGTTCATGTTCTCTGGAACTCTGATCTTTTTTCTGAAGTCTATTCTATTAATCTCAACCTTTACTGACACAGGAAGCCAAAACTAAACAGAGGTTAATGCAGTGCTGAATAATGGAGAAGGATTACCTACAAGATACACTTGGCTCAGACAGCCTGATATGGGATTTTTGTGTTTCTGAAAAGTGTGCTATTTCAGCCTGTCATATTTTATATATGTATTTTATAGGTTTTGAAGAACATCATAAAATAATAAAGCCATTAGGTGAAAAACACATGTCATTTTATATGAAACTCTCCTCATTGTTAAGTTGGATGCTGTGCCCAGTCCTGAGGATATTCTGGCCAATTTATACCCTCAACCCCTTCCACTGTGTTCACACTCAATACTTAAGAGAATAATATAAGATCCAGAGTGATTATTTTGTCAATTATGGCACTTGAGCGCCACAGAGGTAATGAAATGCTGTACAGAGATCAATTTATGGACAAGAAATAGACAGGTTGAAGTTCAGCCCAACAAAAGGCGAGTTAAAAATGGAAAGTGAAGCATATTGAAGAGTTTGCATGGCACTCACTTCCTTTTAAAAAGATACATAACCATCACAGCATTATTTAAGGATGTTCTCATCATTTTTTCTGTTTTTTAAATGTGGTTTTTATCTCATCTAATTTCAGAATTCTGTAAATTAGACATCTAATTTCAAATGATATTCTTTTTTTGGCTTCTTAATCAATAATGGAAGATCAAAGCACCTGTGAGGATCAATTCAATTATTCTACACTACTGTCTTAGGGGAACTTGAACTGGTGTCTGAAAATACCTGTTTCTCCACATAGACTAAACCAATGGCAATCTCATAACACCTGTTTTGCTTTAGACAACATTCCTTGAGATACCTATGTGAGATGAAGCCAATTCAAAATTTCATTCCAATCAGATTAAATGGTTTTAAACAACCCATAGCCTCAACTACTGACAAGATAGAGCAGTTTAGAATCTTGACTTGAAGCAATTAAATTGAATTTGGCATTCTGTTACATATGCAGTCTTTTCAATACAGATGCAGTCATATCAGATGATTAACAATATTAACATCCTAGACTTGTAAATCAGCAAACTGAGACATAGAGTAAACAACAATTTAACTCTCTTGTATTAAGAGATCAATCTACCAAAATACCACATATTTTTGTCATGGCATTGTAATGGCCTTTGGTGGATCTGAAGGACCACAAGAATAAGATATTGAGATGATGTTGTGCTTGAACTTCAGTAAATGAAACAACAGATCTTTGAGTATCAATCTGCTGTTTGTAGATCACTGACAGCATGATGGGAAATGTATCATCTTGGCTGCTTTGAAGTTTTAATGCCATCCTCTTTCATTTATGTCATTAAATATAGATGTTGCAGAAGGTTAAAGCCCTTTGTGATATCTTATTTGAAAAAGTGTTTTGCAGCTGGGGAGGCGTTTATGAATATATTTGGACAATGTATTTACATTTTAGTTCATGGTAAATTTAACAATGATACATAATTGTACTAAACAGGCTAAAACCTGATAGTGAAGAAAAATAGGATCAAAGGATAGAAAGGAACTATAATTCAAACTCTATCACAATATTTAACAGATTTAAGATTTAAGGTTCCTTCACTCCCTTGGGATAATAAAGGGTGGAACTTCTGTCATATTTTCAAACTAAATCTGGAAAGTACTAAGCAATCAGACCTCAAAGGAAATTGATTTTAGTTTGTGAGAAGGGTTCTGGAAAACACCCACAAATTAAACAACACACATAAGTACACAAAATTTATGGAAAGAAAATCTGAAAGTGTTATTTAAAAATACTTCATTATGGTTTTTTTTAAAAATATAAATTTTCCTTGGAATAGAATGATAATTAAAACTTAAGACTGAAAACCAGTCATAAATCCAAGGTAAAAGGTAATAGGGAACAAGCTAAGAATAGTAATGTGACTAAAGACTATAATTATGATGTGAGAAAAATAGGCTGTTCAATTTCTGCTAGGAGGTTTTACTGGTGTAAGTTTTACCTTTGGCTATGAAATTAGCAATGCATGATAATTTCAGCTATTGACTTTGACCGGTAAATATGCTTCACTTATTCTTTGAGGGAAAGAAAAAGCAGCTGTCCTCTAATATTAATTGTTTTCAGTTATCCCATATCCGTGAAATACAGCCTAAGCTTTCCCACTCATAAATGAATCTCTCTATTCCTTTCATAGACACCCAATCTCCCTTATGGTTTTAATATCTTTTCTGTCATAAGACAGAAATAAACCCAGGGCATCTGCCTTAGAATCCCTAAACACTGTGATTCGTCCCTTCTGGAATTAAAACACTAAAAGAATATCATCATAATTTTGTATTAAAAAAAAACAAAAACCCACAACTTTATTCCAGTTAAAATTAGTGCTATCCACACTGATCATTAAGCTCTCAAATAGAATAAAAAATCTTAAAGAAAATAATATTTCATATACTTAGGAATGCTGCTGCTCATTGCATTTAATCAACAATTCATAAAGTACTTTAATTCCATGGAAGTTACTGTCAGCCCAGAATTTTGTTGATGTCCTTTTTTTTTTACCTCTTCTAAGATGATTCTGACCAGAATCCATGGAACATACACTAGCATTTTGATTTCATAGATTTTGAATTTGCAAAAGTTCCTGGTCATCCTCCTGAGAATTTCCTCTGGGTTGAAAATGTGAAGCTAGAAAATCTTTAAGACTTTCCTATGCAGGAACCTGACATGACAGCCACGGGAAATGCACTCCTTAGGAGGGTAGATCCTATCATAAGACATTTTGGTTTTAACCTACAATTTTCAGTTCAGCAGTTTTGGAGGCTTTTTTTTCCTCTCAATTATCTTATGTGCAGCTTTAAAATATTCCCATTTTCCTCTCTTCTTTTTGCCCACATAATCATTCACTTCCCCTCAAACCAATGTCACTTGACAGAAAGATATTGAATGACTAATTCCATTGAGGGCACAACCAGATTTGAGCAGCATCACTGAGCACCATGGCTCGGTCTATACGACTCTGAAATTGAGTACTCAAGATGGGCTGTCAGTTCTTGGCTCTGCTTGTTTCCTGTCTAAAGATATTTGCTAGATATTTGTGATGATATGATAGAGTATTACCTACCAGCAAGCCAGTCCCAGGCCCAGGGCTGACATCGTGCTGGTCTCACTCTGCCCCTAGCCTCCAGGAAGTTCCCAATGCCCAAGGCTGGGAATATCCCTGGCTGCCCCCTGGCTGCCCTGGAGCTCTCTGGCCTGGTGGGATGGGTCCTGGCTGCCAAGACCTCCCCTGACATCCCTGGGAGGATCCTGCTTCTCTGAGCCCCAAGGAGCTACTGGCCTGTGCTGCATGCTGAGATATTTTACTCTTCTTTCGTAAAATAAAAATAAAAATTCAGTCAAGATCCTGTCTTGACCAACTGTCTGTCTCTGAGGTCAAAGATTAAAGATGCCTTGAAGACATTCAGAGTGGAGTGGGCAGCCTAGATAAGTCAGCCTGCATATATACAATATACACAGGGTGCATCAGAGATGAAGATGTACACAAGAATGCCAATGAGGGCCATGCAGGCTGCTCTGACTGCAATTACACTCTTCAAATACACAGCCCTCTCTACTTGCTATTTTCATATTGCAAGTGCATGAGGGTCTTCAGGGTAAATCTGCTTTAATTTCAAATACTTATTCTGTATCTACACAAAAAATGCTTATTCCAAAAATAATATCCATTAAAAAAATCAATTACCTCCAAACATATGGCCTTAATCACCTAGAAAAAAATATTCTTTTGATTAAATTACTAATCTTAATGTTTACATGTTAAAAAAGATGAAAAACCACCAAGTTATTCCAGCAATATCCAGCTTTGATTTGTATGAATTTGTGCAGATTTGATCAGTGTTGTTAAAAGGATCGTAAACATCACTCTTTTCTTTCTGAAATTTTATTGCTTTGTCAAAACACCTTTTAAATGTCATGCTAAGCTTCGACTTTTTAGCATAAATATCAGCTTTCTAAGGAGAGTTTCCAATAAGTTCATATTTAGCTCCAAATTCTAAAATTCTTATGGGAGATTTTCAAAGAGCAGAGACTAAACTCTGAAAATATTTGCTCTTGAGAATGAAATGTAGTACTGTCCTCCAGCATGTCAGAAAAAAGATCAAAAATTCAAATCATGTTTTGAAAAGTTTCAGATATATAAAGCTGCATGTTTTTTTTTTCATTAAGAAAATTTGTCATTTGGTTTTACAACAAGGTATCAAATTGAATTCATGCTGCAGAAACAAGCTGAGTGTTAAGAGCTATCATGGAATAATAAAGATTTTTTTGTCTGGTTAATGTCACAGTTATTTCAGCATGCAGTCACGAAACGTAATTCAGTGTACAGCTGTTTGTTTTATTCATTTCCCACTTCGTAAATATCTTTTGTTCTGCATTGGAAACAAGAAGCAAAATCATGAACATACTTTCAGATATTTTCACAGCTACCTATGCAAATAATTCTATCCTATTCTTTTCTAGCCTATTCAAATAGGATCATTCCACCCTGAGATAAAAAAGGCAATAGTGTTTCTCTGATACTGGAAAAAATAGCAGACCCCGATTTTTACTGTAAATATGAAAGAGATATCACTGGTAAAATCTGAACTGCAACTTAGAGATGATCTTTTTTCACCATTTCAATGAACTTTGTTTAATAAATGATTATGCAGGACATTTCACATGTGGCATCAAACAAACTGATTCTGAGTCTCAGGTCTCCACTTCAACTGATATTAATAGGTACAACCTCATCTTTTCAGTCACCTAAACTGAATATCAAGTTTTCCTGTACTTATTAAACATACATTCCTTTCTCTACTTCATTCTAAAGATGCTCAACACTTTCCTTTATGTAGGACAAAAGCAGCTTACGATTAAGCTCACTGTCTCAAAGAGACTGCCCTGGCAATTCTTGCCTGTGCAAACCTTTCACTGAATAAAGACTTGCCTTGCAATGGTTTGGAAGTTCTTTTCCTGCTGCTATATGCTCTCGCTGACTCTTGCCTAAGCAGCAATGCAAATCATGTTTGTTCCTAGGCACAATAGAAACTTCATTGTCTTGTATTGAAGCCCAAGTCTTGTACATTTTCTTTATGTATTTCAGACTCTATAAGTATTCTATGATATAATCCTGTTGATTGCATCCTACATGAGTTCACAACTGACAAAAAGGGATCATCTGTTCCAAATATCCTGCAAGCAGCAAAAAATGTCCTATGCTTCATCCTAATATGTTTTCTTTCACAGTCATCATAAGCCAAGAAATGACCTTTTGGTTAGTGCTTGCCATTTGATTTGCAAACTGGTAAAAAGGGATTCTAGCAGAATCAGATGTATTTTTTATTTGCTATTTAATGTCTTTGTAATGTAGCTGAATTTCCCAGATTATTTGTATCACTAATAAATATGATAGCCAAATGTTTTTGACCTCTGCTGTACTGTGACTGAAGGTGACCTGTAGCATCAGCCATATGAAAACTTTGTGCACAACTAGCAAACAAAATCTTTGCAGCAAATCTGCACGTCTTTTTAAAACGTGACTGTGCTCAGAAGTTTGAGGTAGGCACCGTGCCTCCCATGCCTACATAATTTATGCAATTCTAGATCATTAAAGTGAATTTAGAGTTCTTTAAATTCAAGTACTAAAGTACTGAATTACCGCTGAACAAACTAGGATGCAACAATCCTACCTAAGCCTTTCTAATACCAAAAAAATTTTGCTGTTTGTTCCCTTGTCCTTCCTTCCAACAATCCAGAATATTTTGGTGCCAGAACCATAACCATTGTGTCTTATTTTTTATCTGGTCCTTTCTTAGAAAAAATTAGCAGATTTCCCCTGGTGATGATCTACACTTGGGCACTGATTTCTTTACATATAGACTACTTATACAGAAACTTTGTGGTTAGATAGCACACTCCTGACTGTATCTGAAGGAAAAATACCTTGGGTTTTTTATTTCTAAAACTTAAAGCATAAGGAAAAAAAAAATGAAAAACACCTTTTCTGCAGTTCTTGGCAATCAGCATTTCTTTGAAGTTTCTGCTTTAGTGTGTGACATGGCAAAGATTTTTCTGTAAGATTGGCAGCAGATTAGATCAGGGATTGGACAGCATCTTTCTTTGAAGTTTGCATGGCAAGGTGATTTATTCATGAATGTCTAACAGGTAAGATTTTGGTAGGTCGATTTTTATATCATGTGTCACCTGAACAGCTTCTGTAATGACCAAATATTTATTGAGAAAAGGCTTGGCAGAGCATACCAGAGCAGAATGAATCACAGAAATCTACTTACAAAATAACAATGTGTGTTCTGCTATCACCTTCCTACAGACTCGCCTGAAGTTAAAGATTGTAGTGGGGTATTCATGCAAGAGATACATCACAGAGTTCACAGGCTCTCTGGTATCATCCTCCTGTCCCTTACTGTTCTTAGTATTCAGTCTGAAACCTTGACTATGCACTTAGTAAAACATATTGGTAAAAAGACAAGCAATATGGAACAAAGACATCTTTATTTGCAGAGAATTTTTAGTTTCTGTTAAACACACTGTACTGGGAAAAAATGGGGTTTGACCATGGGAGAGCTTTACCCTTGCAAAGGAGGACTGTATTCAGTTTATTTCAGCAAGTTGCTCTGTGATAGATGCAGCAGAAGCTGTAACACTCTTGTAATGGCCCCTCTTGTAATTTCATGTCTGCAATTTGACCATAATACTTCCAAGGCTTAAAATGGTACATGCAATTGACTTTATTATAGTGCTATTGGTCCATGCTATACTTCGTTCCCTAGGGTAGATCAATAAAAAACAAATATTGAATTTTAAGTACAAGATAAATTCCATATCAGTTAATTTTAAAAAATAATAACTGACAATCGTATGGATTTTTTTTTCTTAGAGGTTCTCAGAGCAGACCAGAACTCTAACACTTATTTAATTAACTTAGAAAGAAGCTAGGAAAACCAACTTCATTCTGCTCTGAAACTGAGCAGCTTCTCAAAAGAATGAAAAAGTTTTCATTACACAACTGCCACTTTCAAAAAGAGCTGTGAAGAAATCTGAAGGATTGTCAGACTGCAGCTCTATGTAAATGTACATAAGTAAGCAAATAAATGTATAGATAAATAAGATTATGCCAGTGTATTTCAAGTTTCAAAAATTAAATTATTTTTCTGCATCTGCATAAGATGTAGGAACATCATTGGAACATCAGGTTTATGCAGCATTTCATTCTTTGTAAGAAATACATCTAGAAATGTTAGGCACAACTGCTTGGAAAATATATTTGGAATTGTTATTTCAGGCTGGAGGGATGGATGAGAGTAATTCAGATGAAGGTGTGCCACTGATAAATTACTACAGCCACACTGTATATTTTGATCTTCAGAGGCAATTCAAGTATGGGTCAGCTTGAATTGAAGTATCTCGCTGGATCACAGCACATAGTGGAAAAAGTTACACAAAAGGCTCTTTATTCATTAGAGTGCCAGTAATAGTAAAAAATAGATAATTTTAATGATCTCAGGAATTTCTAATAGTTATACGCTTTAGGACTGAAAGAGACTCTAAGAAGTAGTCAGATAATGATAAGAGAATTCAAAAGGATATTATACCTAAGCAATCTTCTTTCTGTGCTGAAAGAGACAAATTCTTATCCCATGCTAGGCATTGGATTCATAACTAATAAGGTTCCTGTAGGCCATGTCATTGCTATTATTTCTATACAGATGGGACTAGTTAGGTGTTTGATCATTAAAATAATGCTACAATTCTTATATTGATGTGTTAAGAAGTTAATTTTTTCAGACATTTCAATGTCTTCTCCAAGTTGTCTTAGGGAAAAAAAACTTTGCAGCATCTTCCTTGCATTTACTTTCTATCTCAAAAGGTAAAATATAAAATCCATTTTCTAAAAAAAAAGTTATTTGTCTTTTTTTTTCTCACATAACCAATCAACTAAAGCCAAGAAAACAGAATAAAAAAATCTAACATTCCAACTGAGGTATACCTCATTAGGGGTTCAATTCATACTAAGACACATAAATATCCACTACATATTAAAATATATGAATAATTCTCTGGTATTTAAAGGGCATTTAAAAATAGTGGACATGAATATTTAAAATTATTTCTGATGAGATTTGGAGGTGGAAAATAGCCTTGAAAGCTAGAATAGTACTTTGAAGCCATGAGTATGCATCTTGTCTTCAAAAGAGGGCTTGATTAGGATGTAATAATACAACATGGAACTGCACAGCTAACAATGAAAAGAAAAAAAATCTTGAACAGCTGTTCCCAAATGATCCTCAGCAAACCTACGCATTGAATGACTCAGGGGTCTTGAGGAATAGAAGCACATTTTGATTATACCATTAAACTTCAGTACACATAAGAGAAACTGAAAACTTTCAATTTTTCCAATTTCTGACTTGGACATTTATCTCCAGTAAGACACAACCTAGATATGTTTTAGGGGGTATTACTGTGATTTACTTTTCTTCTATCAAATGCCTTGGCATTATTGCTAACATATACAACCATCTGCAACATGCTATTTGTACAGAGCCTTGTGGAACTGTCAATGTTTATTTTCTAATTTTATGCTGATAAATTATAAGTGTGAGAAATATTTTCCGTATCATCATAATAATTTTAAAATTAATTTCTTTTGGTATATTTACCACTATTTTGTGTTTGCCTTCCTCAGACAATCTGACTGAGCTTACTTACAATGTTTTCAGTAAGGATTTTGAGTCTTAGGTCAGATACCACAACCACTCAGTCATGGATCTAAAATAACATGATTGCAGACAACTAAAGAATACAACTTATACTTGAAAGAATAAGCCACTGAGTCAAATATATTTGTAAAGACAGTAAGATGACTGAATAAACCTTTATATTTGAGATACTCAATGCATCTACAGATATGTGAAAAAAAGATGCACAAGCAATTTTTAATGTCTACTTGGAGGTCTAGTTATGCAAGTTTATAGAACCATAGAATCATAGAATGGTTTGGGTTGGAAAGGACCTTAAATATCATCTAGTTCCAAAACCCCTTCTATAGGAAGGGATACCTTCCACTAGACCAAGTTGCTCAGAGCCCATCCAGCCTGGTCTTGAAGCCTTATAGTAAGCATACTATTTATGGCAGAAAAATAATAAAAAACCCCTTGTATATCTCAAATGAAATTAATCTGGCTTTGTTTATACATCTGAATTTAAAATATTTTTTAAAATACTGATGGCTTTTTTTTGTTGTTGTTGTTGTTGATAGGCTATAGTCATTATTACAGCAATGTTAGAAGAATTTGTGAAAGAAAAGACTTGCAAAATTCTCAGCATTTTTTAAAAACCAACTGTTTCCATTTCCCTGTATGTAGTATCTTCATTGTCTTGGAAACAACAACTGAACTGTGTACAATTTTCTGTATGGATTCAAAATCTGAACTGCTCTGTTCAAGCTGTGCTACAGAAATCATTCAACTGAAAGATGCTTGAAGTTACAGATTTTTTTAATTGATTTTTTGCCCCCAAAGCCTCATCCCTTTTTACACGGTTACTTATTTATGTACTCATGCCAACGCACACATTTTGTCAGCCAAAGGACTTTTACAACACATGCCTGTGCATGTTTTCAAATTAAACTGTCATTCTCATAGGGAAGTCAATGACAACAAAGGAATTAACAGATAATGAACAATATTGTGATAATCTATGCTTTGTTTATCTGTTTTCTGAAAAATCTGTGGCTGTTTGCACTCAGACAAACATATTTAAAAATGCTTCATATGTACAAATAGTTATATAACAATTGCTCTTCCAGGTCTTTTACCTCAGGGTCCAGATGTCCATCTGAAGTTTAAAGCTGTATGTCAACATAAATTTACTCTATATTAATGATAAACTTCCCTTCTGTCACTCAAAGGTTTGGGTCTGTTTTGGAAAATACAATGTCTAATTTCAGAATGAAATGAAGATAACTTAAAAAACTCTCCAGACAGTTGGACTTTAACTAGCAAAACAAAAAATACTTCAGTTTCAGCAATATCCACTGCTTCAACAGTGAGGTGGGGCAAGGGCCTTAGTAATACTCCAAGGGTTTTTCTTGGATTTTTTTTATTCATCACATTTTGCATAATCCTTCTTCATGTAATACAGTACTGAATAACTGATAAAGAAGTTTTTCCAATTTATTCTTTAGTATATAACTTTCCATGGAAATCCTTACTTTTTACATATCCATACATTCCCATAACTTCAGTGGCTTGTCCTGTCTGGCTTGCTTGCATCAGGGTTTCTGTAATTGAAGAGATGTATATTAAACTCTAAGTGGAAATCTTAGATATTTATGTAAGTATATCTTTTTTATATTGCATAAATAATTTAATCTTATATTCGTGTCTATTGTACATATAAATATTTATGTGTTGTATTTTGAACAACATAAAATTGAAAGAAATTCCTTGGGGTCTTTGAGATCTGGCCTGTATGTTTTGTTCTTTCACCTGAGTTGGCAGAGGTAGACGTAGTTTCTTATTAACTGGATGCAGTTTTGCAGGGATTATTTGCAGTTTTAGACTCTCACAAATAGGTGGCACTAATGATTTCTTTATTTGCAGTAATTTCTATGTTCCCAGCTAGGAAAGTAAAAGTGCTTTGTGTCCTCTGACACATTCCATATTGACCTTTGCAGCCAATAGCAAATTTGAACTTAGTTATGAGGGCTGAAACAGATAAAGAGAATCCTGTTTTTCACTTCCATGAGATAAATAACTTCTGCTGAATGTAACAGGAGTTACTCACAAGTTTAGGAGAAGGCTGCCTACGTGCTGCATTAAAATAAGAAAAGCACATTGCTCTTTAATATAAAAACACATCTAGAGTGACATAATGTATTGACAGTTCCTGTGAAAGACCTGATTAAACTAGCTGGACCTGAAATATTACCTGGCATGCTACAAATGTCAAATAAAAATTACCTTGAAATGTGAATTTGAGTCACATTTCCTGCAGGTTTACACTGGGGTAGCCTTCCTGTTGTCAGTGTAATTAGGGGTGTTTTTCAAATTCAGCTATCATAAACTATGGTTTATTAGCATTTTCTGAATAAGATACTTCCACAGATATTGTTAGGTCTCCCATCAGAGTTGATTGGTTTGTCAAAAACTATTTGGTGCCTCCAGAGAGAGAATCTGACCTCTCTCTATAACATTGCATGTGCACACCTGTGGGTATGTGTGCACATGTATTTGTAGGTAACAAATGAAGTTATATCTGCAGAAATCTTGTTTTGTTTTATTTAATTTTAACATGTGATCATAATGAAATTGCCCAGTTTGCATAATAATATTACTACATCCTCATAGACACTATGAGAATTTAAAAATTCATGTGAATCCAACTTTGTATTTTACAAGTTTTGATACTTTGGAGGGCATGACAGAAAATATTTTTAATCAAATCAGTAAAATTTTGCCCTAAGGAAAAAGAAGACCTCCAAACTTTTTTGGAAAGAAGTGTAAACCTTAGTAAAAATAGCACAAAGTTTTCAATACCATTCAAAATTTTAAAAATTAATTAAGCAATTAACCTTATGTTTGATAGATCAGGGATTTTAAACCATGACAAGCTTCCAGAGATAATTTTATGAAAAACAAAAAGCAAAAGGGGTTGAGCATGACATTAGAATTGGAATCAGAAACCAAGCCATACGCAGTGTATCCACACAGCCCACATTAATGCGAGCACCTTATGCACTGCAGCTGAAGGAATACAAAGAAACAGCATCTATTAGAAAAATAATTCTCTGTGGGCCTTCCATGCTATAATGAAGGTGGGAGAAATACACATTGAGAGAGAAATACTATCTCTTGTGATAATCTGAGGTTCTAAATGATGTCAATATTTACACATCAAGCAATTTTTGTGTCACTTTGGGTTTGAAGACAGCAGGCAAGCTCTGGTCATGTTTCTAAGATAGATGTCCATAGAAAAACACTCTTACCTTCTAAAACAACATGACAGATTTCAAAATATCCATGGAAAATTAATCATTTATGTGAGAGTTGACTTTGGATGCCAGGTGGCCATGAAACCATGCTATCACTCCCTTCTCAGCTGGGCAGGAAAGAGAAAATATGATGGAACTTTCATAGGTTGAGATAAGAGCAGGAAGAGATCACTCAACAATTACTATAACAGAAAAAACCAGATTTGATTTGAGGGAATTAATTCAATTTCTTTCCAATCAGAGTAGGATAAAGAGAGAAACAAGGACAAATCTGGAAACATTTCCCCTTGCCCCTCCCTTCTTCTTCATTGCTCATTTTCTCTACTTCTCTACTTCCCTTCTCCACCCCCAGTGATGAAGGAGGGTGGGGGAACAGCTCTCCATTGGGGTCCTCCATGTGCTACAGGTGGATCTGTGCTTCACTGTGGACCCCATGAAGGGGCACAGCTGCCTCACCATGGCTGCATCATGGGCTGCAGAGGAATAAATCTCTGCTCCAGCACCTGGAGCACATTTTCCTCTTCCCTCTCCACAGGCCTTGAGGTCTGCAGGGTGGTTGCTGTCACACATTCTCACTCCTCTCTCCTTTTACTGTTCTGCAGCAGATTTTCCCCCTTAACTATGTTATCCTAGAGGTGTTGCCACCTTTACTGATGGGTTTGGCCAGCAGCAGATCCCACTTGGAACCCCCTGGGATTGGCTCTGTCAGACATGGGGAAGCCTCTGGGAGCTTCTCACAGAAGCCACCCCTATGTTCCCTCACTGCCAAAACCTTGCCGTGCAAACCCAATCCACAATTCCTTGTAATATCTCCAGAAACATGCAAATGTTGTCCATGGAAGCATGGTTGCTGGCCCAGGCCAAAAATGTGCTAAAACCACTTGCAAGAGATGACAAAATTATGGTACTTGGCCTCTGATTGTGTTAAACTTCATTTAATTCTCACATTACTGTTTAAAACAATGCAGCACATACATGGCTAGGGAAAGGTTGCAGTATTATTTCAGTTACTACTTATGGCAAGTATGACAAAAATTAAAATTTCAAAAGTCTATGCAGAAAAGCAGGAAGAAAAGAAAAAAATAATTTGAATGTTGAGAAGTGTTCACAATGCGGTGCTTTCAAATTTCCACAAAAGTGACAGCTTTTTAAATAAATAATAATTTGAAAGTCAATATACATAATAATCTCATAGATACAAGAAACATGGCTGTGTCTTGTTGTTACATACAAGGAAACATTCATGAGGATGCAGCAGTGACAGCTTATTGGAAGAAAGTAATTAGAAAAAATTTTCAAAAGAGCAGAGGAATGGTGAGTAAGTGCCATGAAAACAGATGATAAAGGGAGGGGGGGGAAGGAAGGAAGGAGAATGAGAGAATGTTTATATCCTTTATGAAAATAGATATGTCTGCCCTAATAATCATCTGATAAATATATATATATATATTCATCCATATCCACACTAGGACAGATACTCATTCTTTCCAAGACAGTTACTGCAGTCCATGTCTCCAGTGAAAGAAACCCTATATAGCTGAGGAACAAAAAACCCAACACCATCACTCTCCTATAAAGAAGCAATTTACTAAAATACCATCATCATCCATCAGCTACTAATCTTTAAATGACAATAATTACTAAATGTTCTTGTATCTACTAAACTAGACAAAGACAGGATATAAACACATTTGTAAATCACTTAAGCAATAAATTACCATGTGTGCTTTGCAGCTTGAGTAAATACTGTTGACTTGGAGTTCACAAGAACACAGAGTTGCATGAAGTTACATTGCCTCAAGTAAGAAAGGTCTCTCATATCAAAGCATAATTTTTTCAGGGGGAGAAATCTCTGTTTATAGATTTCTTTGAACAGTCTTCAGGAAAATGAACAGAGACACATAATTTGAATACAGGTTATGTCTGGAAAATTTGAAAAAAAGTATATTTAGACCTGGAGATTAATGAGTGAAAGTGCTCTATCCAATATCAAAATCTAGTGTTATACCACTAGTTTCTATGTTTGGATTTAATCTATTAACCACTACTCTTCAAGCCCAAACATCTTACCATTTTTTCATGCATCTGGTCATTCACTCATCTGGGCTAGAGGGCTATGACAATATGTTAGAAGACAGTGTTAAAGGTCCGCCTTTATATTGCTCTAAAACTTGAAAGACATACAATGTATAAAGATATGAAAGTTGGTTTATTAAGACATGAAGTGGATGAAAATGGTTAGGAATTTTTAAAAAAGATAGTTCCAGTGCTATTGTATGAAATATGCTATTGTATTTGTATGGTTTCAAAATAAACCATAAGACTTTTTTTTATGGACTCATTCATGCCTTTTTAGTTTCATTTGTATTTGCCTCGTGCACATACTATAGAAGAAAAAGTGCTGTCTGTGTGCTGCACATAGCGTACACACCAAAGGGTTGTGTTACCTGCAATAAACACAGTGTCACAGAAAAAGAGGCACTGACCACAATTTCAGCCTCTCTGGTCTTTACAACAACAGATTCTTTTTTAGGCTTTTGGGGTACATTGCTGCTCATTCCTCATTCAAATATTTTTAAGAATGATCATACTGTTATATTTTACCAGGCCACTTTCCTCTAAGAATCCCACAGTCTGCTTGTCACTGCAGAACCAATTGAATTTAGTCTTTAGAATAATTTTTGTTTGATTGTTTTGTTTGTTTGCTTTTTATTTACAAATATCTGCGCTGTGTTCTTTGATGAACTATTATGTCACAGTCATCAAACCACTATGCTGCAACAATGGAAACACTGTACAGAAAACAGGCACCAAAAATTATTTTTAAATTAAAAAACTTAGAAAATATAGGCATCTGCCAGCAGGAAAGCATCAAAAATTTACTACAAACCTGTATGAGTCAGATGTACTCAATACTCAGTGTCCCTCCAAGTATTATGTAGTTCAACCATGGCTTTTTATTTAACATTTCAGCAGATTCAGCCAGGCCACAACTAGGTGTCAAAATTTTGCAGGTTTTTAATCCAAGGCACTTCCAGGCATTGGAACATGCCATGAACACATGCCATGAACTTGGGTTTCTCAGAGCCAAGTGCTGGCTGTGGACATCCTGGATTCACTGCTTGAAGATGCGCAACATGAGCAACTGAAGGCAAATCTGAGTTACTTTGACTCTTAGGCAGGCAGGATGTGAACTAGCTTCAGTTTAGGAGAAACATTAGCCTCTTCAGGTCAAACTGGGCAACTCAGTTTGCCCAGAGAAGTTTTAGAGAAGCTGTGGATGCCTCACCCCTGGAGGAGTTCAAGGCCACTGGATGGGGCTTTGAGCAATTTGGTGCAGTGCAAAGTGCCCCTGCTCAGAACAAGCGGTTGGAACTAGATGATCTTAGAGTTCCTGCCAGCCTAAAAAATTCTATGATTCTATGACTGGTACAGTCTTTAAATATCAGGGTATGTGATCTCAAAATCGATGTCTGCCAGGTTGTCTGGAGACTAAGATAGACTGTGGCTTGCCAGCTCTGGACACAGCGTATGTGCTTGCTGCTTATTTTGCAGTCTGTAGGCAGTCCAAAATCCCATAAACACACAAGAACTTTGCCCAGGTGTTGTACAACCCACTACAGAAAATCTGTGAGTGAATCCTAGTCCTGGACTTAAGAAACATCCCAGCCTAAGCATTTTTTAAGCTTTATTTTGATCTGTGCTTTCCTTCTCCTTTAGCTGTAATCCCTGAATGAGCAGACATGGCAGCACCATCAGTTTCCCAGGAAGGGCAGAGAGCGGTGGCTGGTTCATGGGGAGTATTTCACTTTTCCTGAACTTATTAATTAATAAACAGATAACAGAAAGGAAACAAATTATCATTAACAGACACAAAAAAACCAAACCAAAACAAAACCCCCAAAAACCCAGAAACAACCATGAAAACACAGCAACTAAAAACCCCCCAAACTCAAATCCCACCAGCATTCTCATGTGAACAGGAGGTGAACAGGAGGCTCTAATCTAAATAGTGTCCTGGCCTGGGCCCCAGAACTTGATCATTCATGGAGGTGGAGGTCCTTAGCTCATTTTGGCCTGGTTTCAAGTAGCACTGCCCCAGTCTCCTAGCCCAGCAATCACTTTTAATAAAGAGCCAGGTATGGCCACCTTGTTCTGGATATAAAGGATTTTAATGACACGGAACAGTCACCTCTCTGCCAGGGAACACTCCCTGCCCTCTTTTATTTACAGGTACAGCTGTGAATTCAATGAGCTAACAATGAGTAATGGTGCAATTTCGGGCTGGGAAGAGAAACAAAAGGAAATATTGGATGATGAAAAAAAGAAAACTCAATGCTGAAAGCCATGGGAACTGGCTGGAGAGTAACAAATGAAGCTCATAAAATTATTTCTCTATTTAGACCACAGAGTTTTTGAAGCATGATCTGAGAAATAAATAGCAATGAATGTTTTAGAGGAAAACCTTTAAGAAAAGAAATCAAGTAAAACTGTTTTAAAGGCACAGGGTGTTCCATGAAAACAGAGATCCTGAGGACTGGAGCAGCAGAACCAGAAGCAATGTAATCTCATTTCTGAAATCCAGACATAAAAGTAGGACTTGCAGTGTCTCAGTCTGTTGTCTGGATTTGAGACAAAAAGGCTTCTCACAGTAGGGAATATGCTCTGTAGTGTACTGTGTCCAGGGTCCTGTCTCCATACCTCGGTACTACAAAGATTTCTTCTGAGGCAAATTCCATACAAAGTTTTCTATCCCAAAATCAAGAAAACACATTGTTCCAAACAGTAGGAACTAGTCTGTGTTCTTTAAGGCACTAAATAGGAAAATAAGCAAACCAGTAGATTGGAAATGAAAACTTCATGAGTGACAGCACTGATGATTATCTGGTATATTGCCTCTGTGTTTCACACAGTTTTATAGCATTATTCAATCATATTCTGAGAAAAAGTGTGCCTCCAGTTACAGCATCTCCCCCTCACTTTGCTCTCTTCTTTGAAACAAATGCTATTGATCAGTAGAAGTCTTTTCTGAAATTGGCAGAAAGGTATGAGCCTATTAAAACTATCTTATGAAGGTTGAATATAACTGGAAAGGAGAATTGATTCATACTAGATTTATATCTGTTAGCTTTTTCTTGCAATTCCCTATTTGTAACATTTCATTACACACTTTCAGAAGGTATTTTTTCTTCTTTTGATTTCATTCTGTGGATGTTGCTTTTGATATCTTGAAAGAATGATCATTATTTTTCCTATTTCTATTCTAAGCATTATCTTGTACATATGAATTTGCAACCAAGTAAATCTTGCAATTTTTTTTTTTTTCCTAGAGGAACTTCAGTCAACTCTATCCAGATTGGTTTGTTAACTATGTTTAAAATTACTGCAGAACGTATAAGTATGTGAATATATGTGCCTTCATATCAACATATAAATCTTCAGTCAGGTCAGATTTCTTTGAATATGAACAATGGCAGTCTCTGCTTAAAAGAATAAAAGGAAAAGAAAGTTGGAAGGAGAATGTTTTGAAAATTGTTTCCAGACAAGTGCCACAGTTAAGGGAAGCAGGCTGAAATAAATCAGAAATTCTGGCTCCCCAGACTGACGGTGATCTTTAGCAGTTGCCATTTAAGAGCCCAAACAATGGTTCAGTGCAGGAGAAGAAGAATGCTTTGAGTCTGAAACCAACTGTTCAAGAAACTCTGCCCTCTTCAGTACCACACCTTTTTGTCAGCTAAGAGAAGTCAGCTGGCATATACATTTAGATATCTATTTCAAAAAATGGATTTATAAAATACCACTTTGAGAAGAGTTGATTCCAAAGTTTCTGTTGCCTTTAATGAGAAGGAAGGCTTAAACTATATCAGACCAGTCAAGTCTTTTAGAATAGAACTCCATAGTAACCATTCATATATATTTGGGTGTTTCTCTAACACAGCAGAGTGAGTTACTAATGTTGTCTATATTTCTTGCATTGTCTTCAGCTCTGTTTGAACCCTGAGGGCTCAGCATTGTGTCTGAACAAATATTTAACAATGACTGTTTTCTAAAACAAATGTATCTTTGAGTTGCCTGCAGTTAATATTGAATTTAAGCTGAGTTAGAAGAGAGAACAGCATTTGGAAATGTGAAACAAGCCAACTCAGGCTACACTCATGAGCAGATCAGGCATGATTTGCAAAAGGTAAGGAAAGTATTGCCTGCTTCTGAACATCTGAAAAATTTCTTAAACAATGGGCTGAAAATTACCTTTGCAGTGAAAGAAACTATGAATTTACAAGTTTTGGTCATACAAACCTAGAATTTTCCTCCTGCCTCCTGTATGGGAAAAAGAAAAATTCTAGGAAGTGTCTAAAAATGAAAGTGCAATGTCATGTTTCACTTCTTAGTTCATCTGTGAAATTAAACCATCTATAAAATTCAACAAACAAACAAATAAAACACTTGTAGACTGTTTGTCTTTGAATGTAATGAAATGTAAGCATTCTCACAATGTGATTTCCCGAATGTTTGATTTGGACTATGCATATAGCCATTGCTGGAGTCTATTTGAAGCAGTTTTGATTTTAAAAAATGTATTTCAAGCACTTTATTTCAAAAGTGAAATTAAGTGACACATGACAACTGTGGGGATTAGGGCTGTTATTTGTTTAGTTTAGTTTTTTGGTTGGTTGGGGTTTTTTTAATTTGGTTTTGGTTTTGGTTTTGTTTTTTTCTTTAATTGTTCTGACTCCTGGTCTTCAACCAATTATAAAACAGTTTATCAAAAAGGTATTTGGTACATCATGCACAATGAAGCATAGATTCTTTCCAGTGCAGCTTTTAAGTGTCTGAATCTGTACTAATTTTTCTTCTGACACTTTTTTCCTCCATTAAATTGCTATTTTACATTAGAATACGATCAGGTTCTTAGACCTTTCCTCTTAATTTCATCAAAATGCTAATGAGCTTGGCTTGTTCACCTTTTAAAGAAAATTGAACTGTATCTTGAGGAACAGTCTAATGATGGAAATAAATTTCACAATATTTTAAAGCTCAATGTAATTCCTCTAAAAATATGTTAAAGCAAACAATGTAGAATTTTCTTTGCTTGATATTTTAATAATAATAATAACAATAATAATAATAAAACCCCACAATGCAATAACATTTAATTTATTTGATTACTATGGTTAAATGTGAATATACAGCTGGAGAAGGTTCAGAGAGATGCCAGAAGAGCAAACTACTTTACAGGTTTATGTTCCTATGGAAAACTTCTCTGAAAGAACTTTTATGAAAGAACTTCTATGAAAGAACTTCTAAAAATGGCTCTATACATTTTAATCATCATAATAGTTGTGCTAATAATGGTTCCTTGTTTGCTCCAATGCATTTGACAGATGATCAATAATAAATATCCATATTGTGAGTCACACAGTTTTTGAGATGATCGAAGAGAATAGAAAGAAAAAAGAAATTAAAATAAGATTATCAAAAAACACATGCATGGCCAAAGAAATTATTTAACCTTAAATTATTTAAAATTTAGATTATTTTTACTCCATAATTTTTAGCAGGAGTACAATGCTATCCCTTACTGAGCTCTGGGTTCTTAAAGACAATTATTATGCTCAAATGTCTAAACCCTCATCCTGAGCTTGTACTCTGGTCTTCCAAGGCAAGTATAGACAACAGAGTAATCAGGAGACAACCACATGCTGGTGGACACTGGTTACAGGTGACCAGTCAGACTATAATCAGGCAGAATATCATTTCTAAAAACTGTATCAACTGATCTGACTGAAAAAGACTCAATTATTGTTCCATGACCCATAAGCAAAGATCCTATAACTGCATTTAAGAAATGTTACACATTGCAGCCTTCTCATGCAGACAAAACTGTGGAAAATGCATGATGGTGATCGAAGATACCTTATTTAAACAAAACCACACTGCTGCTGAAGTAATAGTTAGCAGTGAGTACAGTAAACATCTGACATTAAAGTGAATGTGTAGGTTCACTGCCATGCAATTACACTGTGGATATCTGTAAATCTCTTTCTATGTTTTCTAAAGTAACCCTAAGTTCTAGAAATGACACAGATGAATAAGGATATTTAGGATATGTCCCACTGATCTGCTTAAGGTGCTGAATATGCAATGACGTAAAGCATCAGATGCTGTGTAACAGTAGCTTCTGCAGGTAGTCAGGACTGATCCCACATTCACCCCTCAGCTACCTCCTGGGTTGTTTTGTAGGTGCCTCAGCCCTGGAGATCCCGTGTGCCACTGAAGGGACACGTGTGACAACAGCCAGCCTTGGTCTCAGGAAGAAGCCCAGCAAGCTGCCCTTGAGGCATCCTCAGCAATCAGCCTCAGAGACAGGGCCCTAGAAGTTGATGCCAGTAGATATATATATATTTAATACTATTCTTATTTTAAATATTCTTAAGCAATCAATTTAATTTTAAATATTACTGCAAATAAAGCTGGAGGTTCTGTTTGATATACACCACATTTTCTTTTCACTTCACCAAACATTCAGTTGTTTTTCATGTTTGAATTGTTGCAGATGTACTTTGGGGTTCTGTAGTATTTTTAGGGTATTTTATTCATCAACAAACCAAAATCCTAGTTGTGTGGACATTTTTTTAAAAGTAATTGGGCCGTATGTAAATTGTTTCTTACTGTTTGACAGCTAATGATATGTTTTGGTATAAAAACATGAAGACTTATTACCATTCTGAACAAAACCTTTATTTTCTGTCTAATATAACAGTGGGTGTTCCCATTATCCATCTAAATGGTTAGTTGTTTTAAAGCTTACCAAGCTCTTGAACTCAGTAACGTATTAAGGCAATGACTTCTACAAGTTAAACAGATTTCCACTGTGAAAAACAGATGTCTTGTCGTGAGTTGCAAACCTGTTCCCACCAATTTATTTTAATTTCACAATTAAAGGCATAAACTAAAGTCTTTGAGTTTGCTGTTTCATTTAATAGTCCTAGAACTTTTTGTAGATCTCTCTGAGATCTCTGGAGATCTCTCTAATATATTTTCAACCTTTCTTTCTTTGTAGTAAAAAATAATACTTTTTAAAAAGGGGCTTACTAAGCAGGTTAGTCACAAATAAATTTTGGGATGAAACCAGAGGGAAAAATTCCATAGGAGCCTTCATATTTCTAACAATTATCAAGGACAAGGCCTCAGGTAGAGATAGAGGGTTAGCATTCATAATTACTTTAGCCAGGATTCAAGACTTTGAATAACTCTTGTGCCTTTTGCCAGATCTTGAACACTGTGGTTCACTTCATAAGAAAGGTAAGAGTTTCTTCGTTCTCCAGTCAGTCTGACTGCATGTATGAGGCATTAAAATCCACAGGTTGAAAGCTTTCAAGACCAGATCAACCTCTAGACCCACCACTGTGTCAAAGTGGTTGAACTGAATTTCCTTGTTGACCAGTGACTTGAGTTCCCGGCCTCTTTGGGTTTCACATCCAATGACTGGACAACACTGCTGATGGTAAGGTTATTTTCTTCATATACCTCAATAACATGAGTTCCTTCAAAGGACTTCTAAAATGACAGTTTTCATAACCTAACAGGAAAGGATTTGCAACTACAGCAATATCTGATTGTTGGTATTCAAACAGAACTCTCCTTTTTTGGAGAGATGACATTAATAGATAAGAGCCATGGGGTAGAAAATTGGTTTGTCTAGTTTTATGGCTAAATGAGTAAATGGGGGAATCCTTCCCATTTTATGATAATAAGTACTCAGTATATTATTAAACAGGCTTTGGCAAATATGCCTATAATAGTAAAATAAACAGCATGAGAGGCCATTTTCTGTTTCTGAAGCTAACTTTTAGTTTGTCTGTGCCTATGAATTGTTTGTGAGACTCCACCTGGGGCAGGAACAGTAAAGGACTGCTCTGACAGTGAGTTGCCCCCTGTGCTGCTCAGTCTGCTCGTACGTGCATAGAGCACAGGGTCACTGGTGCAAGTGTCCACAAGCAATCCTTTGACATTGTGTGGGACTCCATCTAGGGTAATATATCTGTGCAGCCATCATGCTGATAGACCTGGATTGCTGTTCTTGGTCTAGGCCCATTTCTGCTGTTTCAATCCCTCACTAATAAAAAGGGTAGGAAGGAAAGGGGATAGTACTTCCCTTGTCAGTGCTAGTTTAAACCATAAACCATAGTAAAAATTGTTCTGTCTTTCTTTGCACTTGCTAGTGTTTAGATCACAGCTGGGTGTTTTAGGATGCTCTGGTGCTGCAGCAGTCTGGCTGATTTTAAATAAAAAGGGCAAAATAATACTTTTTAGTTTGACCTTAAAAAACACCTTTTTCATAAATCATAGAGTCATATAGGTTGGAAAAGAGCTCCAATGTCATTGAGTCTGACTATTAACCAAGCAAATCTGTGTAACTTGAGTGTGATATAGAAGAAGCTCATTTCTGAGCCTGGGATGTAACTTAATTTCTGAATACTTTGAAGTAATTCATCATAGTCAGCAGGAAGTAATCATCCTGGAGGAAGTCCATAATGTTGTGAACATGGATGAGATTTAAACTCAACTTAGTTTTCCTGTTGTGGAGCAGCGTGACATCAAGATAAGAAAAAATTGCTCACGTTTTATTAATAAAATCATTGGTTCAGTCACATAATTACTGTTAGTGCTCTGTGCTGATCCTGCCATCAGGTGCTTTGCCCTGCTCTCAAGCTGATAAAACCTAATATAGAGCAAATTATCTCAGTAGATCATCTTCTTGAGGGCCCCACTTTGACTTTTGAAGACAGACTGAGGACATACATGTGCCTTCATTCATTATAAATGTCTCTAACACCTCAACACAAGACAACCAACCATACTTTGGCTTCCAAAGAAAAATGACACTGCTGTGCTAAGCTGGAAACAGTGGTTGCAGCTCAAAAGTATATTTATTTCTACAACTGTAGTTAAATCACTAGAGTAATGGCAACAACATGAACATGAAAATCATACCTTAAGAAAGCTGAACCAAAAAATAAGATTTAAGGTCAATATTAGTAGTCTTTGTCTAACGTTGTGTCTTATGTGCTGAAATTCTATACTATTTATAGTTCATACTGTGAGAGGTGCAGCAATATATTCCTTTGACAGACCTGTACTTCAAGTATATTTATGAAGTGGTTTTTATATTAATGCGAGAAGTCAGATAGAAGTGTCTACATTTCACAAGAGATGAAACCGAGAAGAAAAAGGGGCTAACAGACCCTTATATTTTAGGAGTACATCTTGAGTCACCCTCGTCCACCTGTTGATGGAACTCCATGAGGTTCCCAGGGCATGTTGAATTGCAGCATATTCATGTCTGTAGGAGAGAGCTCAAAAGGCTTCAAGAACCAAAGGGACCGTCCAAATGACCGTGTGCTGAATAAGCTAACTTTCCTAAAGACATGCTAACAAAATAGGTTTCAGCTTTATACTTAATATCTCAGATTATGTGATGAATGATATCCTTAATTTAGTGGCCTTTATGTCACCAACCAACATTATGGAATTTCTGCTAAATGATAATCGTTTTACTCAATTTCTATAATATATTGGCCGATCCACATAGAGTCATGCTTTCCTCTCTCCCTAATTTTTTCTGAGACAACCATACATTCTGTAACCAGAATGGTGAAAGGATCCCTCACTACTTAAATAATTAAATGCTGTAAAATGGCCCTTGTGAAAGAAATTAGACTAATAAAGATATTGCTTTTTTATCTGTGACTCCAAACATCCATCCAGAATCTGATAAGTGGAAAATATTTCCCTTTTAACAGTATGCCTGTATTGGATTTTATTTTAAGATGTATATTTTTCATCCTGGGTATGTTACCCAAGTTGCATCACCTTAAAATCTAGTTTTATAGTACAAGTAGCCAGGCTTGAAATTTTTTTTGTTATTTATTTGTTCACTGAAAAGCAACCAAATATATGAAATGAGTACTTTTATTGATTTTCTATATTCATATATACTTTCATGTGGATCTTGCAGCAGAAAATATATTGATAGAGAAAATGTACTGAGGAAAGAGGAAAGCTGTTTTAGGAGAGCTGTTAGGTGGGCAAACTGACTTCAAAAGTACTGCATAACACAATTTCTGTAATGTTATAACCAAATAATCCTTAAAGTGTTTATTTATTTCAAAATGTGCTGATAGCCACTGCTGGAGTACCTGCAAGTCCCAGCCAGGCATGGCTCCCAATAGTGTGAGCAGAACACAAACTGACAGGGTTAACCCTGTGCCCCAGAGGGTTTGCACTCTGCTTTTCAAGGTACTTAACTGCAAGAGGAACGGGTAAATGGAGTGTGAAAGAACCACTAGTAGGATAATATACTTAAGATGGAAACTGGTATAAACTTCACAATGGACTTTTCAGAGAGGTCTTAAAAACTCTCTCTTATATCTGAGCTTCCTGTCTTTGTCTCTGATGGCTATTTCTTTTTGTTTGCTGCCAGCTTTGCCCAGTAATAAATATACAAAGATATTGTCCAAGTCAACATCTGAGATTTTGTGAAACTGGTTTGAAACTTCTTAAGTAGCAGCAATAAGAAATAAAAAGCTGTGTATTCTTAGAGAAAGAACATAACTTTTGAAAGAGATACTGGCTGCCATTTTGATATAAGAAATGTGAGGTCTGCTTTGACATGAAAATTTACTCAAACTTAACAAATTTATAAACACTTAAAATACTTCATTTTGAAAATATATGACTGAGAATTTCTGTTAGAAACTTCCAAGATGTAATTGCATTTGTTACTAAATATAATTGAACAAGAAAATCTGAATTTTGGTTTTCTTCTCTGAGTTATAAAAAGCAAATAATCTTCAGCCATTTAATGAAATGTTTTGTTGCTTTAATATTATTCTAACATAAATTTTAGTTCTCCTGTTAATGACAATGTTTTTTAGATAGATATAACTACTTATATTTTTCTGAACATCATAATCAGTACATCAATATATCTTTTATATATAACTCTAAACTTTTTTTTTTTTACTACAAAACTAACTGTTGAGATCTAAAATTCAGAATGGGCATTTATTTTTATATAATTATTGTTCTTATTTATAGATAATAAGCATTTAAAATGAATAGTGCATAATTATTAGATTCTTTTTCCATTTGCCCTTCTGCTTTCTGCCTTCCCTGTTGCCCATCAGTGAGTTATGCATTTAAGAGTAGGAATGACATCTATTGACTGCAGAGTTGAATTCAGTTAATGTGCCTCACTCTATCAGGACAATGCATGTAACACAGCAGGCCTAATTTGCTGTCCATCTCTAGCTATGAATATTGCCACCAAATGTCTGCAGTCAAGTGATTTTCATTAGACTCAAATTCTGCGGTGTGGTATTCTCTGCAAAATTTAATGACCCAAGTTCTTATTTGAAAAAGTTCTCTTTTACAATGGCATTCTTCTTGAGTGCCATGTGCAAGTGAAGTATATAAAAAAGTGGATCCACTGAAAAAAAGAAAAGGCAGCCTGTCATAGTATCTGAAACAGAGTGTAACCAATGAAACACATTTCTAAAGGAGCAGTAAAGGAGAAACTTGTTAGCTTTTATATATAAATATATATATTCCCTGAGAACGGGTTCTTCTAATTGATTACCAAGACCATGAGAACACTTCAGTGCATTATTTTCTGGAAGCAGAAAGCATGGTTGTGGCTTTGGGAGGTGAATTCTGCTGAATATGGGGGGTTATTGTTATGTTTAAAGTCAAAAGACAAATTCTGCAGGGGAACATTTTTCTTAAAATAGTTGCCACAGTAATAAGAGCTCTGTTTTATGGTTGGTTTATCAGAGGTCCTGCACACAAAAAAACCTCTGCTCTATACAATATCTTGTTCTCATTATTCTTGTTGCTAGTAACACTAATAATCCTCTATTTTCAAACAGAGCATTGACATTGTGAATTCACTGTTGAGAAGAGGAAGGAGGAAAAAAAAAGAATTTAGCAATTTTTCTTTTGTGTAAACCTTTTGGGATCTTTTATTAAGGGATCAAGGTTGCAGCACATCTGTGAACACATGTAATTTTCCAAATTATCTATAAAATTCTTCAAGTTGAAACTTTTTCCTGTGATCAGTTCCTTTGCACCTTTAGTAAGAGCTGGGAAGAGAAGGATGTGTTCTGGTCCATGCTGCAATTTACAGTGCACAACAAAGTAGGTGCTCTTTTGGCTTGAAGAGAGCTACTCACGGAGTAGGTAATTCAGGTTTATACAGGGTCTTATAGAATAACTCAGCCTTCCTTAAAATGTATGGGTGTGGGAGCAGAAAATAGACAATTCTGTTTATAGAGGATAGGTAGACTTAACATTTTAGAGCATATAATTTTATGGTGCACTGTTGATATTACTAAATTGCAAGTTTATCAGTAACCAGTTTCCATGTCTGAAAGGGTAGAAAAAAACTCTACCAGACCTCTGTGTTTCTGCTTGAAAAGGGCTATACCTTTAATGGTAAACTGAAGTATTCCTGAACACGTGGCCTACTTGAAGAGGTATCTTAACCTCTGAAAGTGCCAGCATTTAAATCACAAGCTGGGAAAATTACCTGACCTCTCAATACCTGACCCTTGCATGGAGCTATTATTTAAAGTGCTAAAATCATAATAAATACCTACAAGACAGTCCAGTACCCAATCTTGCACCAGCGCCCTGGCATTGCTCTGGCTACCAGTGAACTTGTAACCTGGTTCTTCCTGGGACTATCTCTGAGAAGAGAACTTAAAGGTCTCCAGGGAAGGAAAAAGTCTATTTGGAAGAAAGTAGCTTACTCCAAAAACCTCTCAAAATATACACAGCAATTTCAAATGTGCTCTGATTCAAGCATGTGTAATCCATCACTTTAAATGCAGCAAGCAATTGGACCAGAAACACAAAGTAAAATGTCACTAAGAGATTTCAACAAATTTTGAGATGTTGCTATTATACACAAACTGAAAGCATATCTAATCCTTTCTAAATTCAGTCAATTCAAGTGGAAAGCAATACATGTAATGATCAGAAAAGAAAGATCACTTTAGGGACACTGGTTTTTACAGAAGTGTTAACTAACATCTGCAAGCCATAATTGATGGTTATGAAAATGAAAAAGATGATGATGATGATGATGCTAATGCAAAAGAAAAGAATAATAAAAGAACACTTCATTATGTAGAAAGCTGTACCCAGGCATAATGCCAACATCAAGGTGAAATAACAACAATGCATTAAAACTCCCCCTCAGATCTGATTGACTTCTAGTTTTTTGTCAGTAAAATGTTGACCAGGAAAATTCCTTTCACTCCTCATTTGGATGGCATGACCTATGAAAAATGTAGCATTTAACAAAACCATTTGAAGAACTGCAATCAAAGGATGGTGCCCCTAATGGTACCAGCACCATGAACAGTATAATTAAAAACTGTTTGCCTCCTATGGTCATTGTTCCCACAGTTACGTGAGCCCCATTAAGCCTACGGTCAAATTTAAACCGTGAATTTGGAGACAAACTTCCTGAGTTAAAACATAATCAAATTGCCTTGGGATTATTCCAAAAAGAGAAATGGAGACACATTTTACCTTTTACTTTTGTCATTACAAAAAGAGTGAATACCCTGTAAGGCAAAGAAAGAAGGAGGGGGAGAAATAGGCTGATATAGGGAATGATTTAACAGTGTCTTATATTAAATGCTGACAATGTAGTCATAGAAGTATTAAACCAAGGCAAATATTATTGCTACCTGCATTTTTAACTCTAGTGGCTGAATTAGACTATATGATTACTAACTAGTAGAAGACATGAATCTGGCAGCTGCTACTCAATTTTACCTAACAGCATTTAGTATCAAATAACATGCTTTTCTCTATTTTTTTAATATCACCAGAAAAAAAACAAAAAAACAAAAAAACACAAAAACAACAAACCACCCCCAAACAAACAAACAAAAAACCCCCACAACCTTGCTGTTGGCAAATAATAGAAAAGGTTTAGAAAAGCACTTCCCCCCCCTGCCCCCAGCTTATCAGTTCAGTCTGCATCACAAAAGAGAATTTGGAAAAAAATAAAAAGGAAAATTAATCATGGTTATTTTAACACCTGTAAGAAAAAAATTGAAATTACAACAAAATTCAGCAATTTATGGATAGCCATTATTACATATCAAAGTTGTTATTGCTCAAAAGGAAAAACAACCCCTACAGGGATTAAAGTGAAAAAAAAAATCCCTTCTTAAATTAAGTATTGTTTGTATTACACATAATTCAGAAAATAAAACTCAGCCTCACAGTAAAGCACATTTGTCACAACAGGACACAGAATGAAGGCACAGCACGCAAAGTGAGCTCCAGAGGCAGGAAAGAGAAAGTTTATTTATAAGTAGGGTTTTTATAGTTTTCCAGGGATTGTCTCTGGATTGGAGGGAGAAGTTGCCACCTCTCCATCCACACTGGCAGAGACAAAAGTCCATCAAAGGTCTCTCCTTGGGAGAGGAATGTAAACAAAGATTGTTTTTCCTACAAGGTCCTTGAAAGACTCTACTTTCACATGTAAACATTTGAAGACTAATAGAAAAGTTAGAAAACTCTAAAGATTCTTAGAAGGCTTTAAAAAATTCTCGGATGGCTGTAGAAATTCACGGTGACACACGTTCACTGTTTCAAACTCACGTTCATTAATTCAACACTACATAGAGGCTGAGTTTAAAAGATGTGGTGAAGTAACCACAGACCAGTAATTCATAAATTTATGATCATCTTTTTCCATAGATATGAAATCTTTTACAAAATTACATGGGGTTTTTTTCTTTCTTTTTTTTTGGGGTAGAAATGAATATTTAAATAACTGTCTCCAGATTTTGGGCCCTTGTGGGACTAAAAATTTCTAATTAAGTTTATGTAGCCCATAGACAAATTACTACAGTATCCTTTTTACTATTTTCTGTGCAGAAATGTAGGCCAGTCAGCATTACCCAAACTTCTGTCTCAAATAAAGCACACTCTGTTCCACTTCTGACAGCAATGTGTGTGCTCCATTAATGGGGTGCTTGCTTGCTCAAGCAGCTCTGTATTAAGTAGGAGAATAGTTACATCTAACAGCAATCTATATTGTTAAAAGGATGTTGTTAATTCTAGAAATGCACTGAGGGGCATTTAAATAAAAAAACCCCACACCAGATGTAGGTGTTGGCATGGCTCTAAGACAGGATTCAAGGATCTCATTAGACCAGTTCTGACTTTCCTGACTTAGACCAGTTCTGACAGTTTGGAAAGGGCAATTACTTTATATGGAGTGCATTAAGATAATTCTAATGTTTTCACAGAAATAATTAAAAAGAAAAAAAATGTGAGTAAAAGCTGGCAGGTAAATCATGCAGTGGAATAGTTGGAATAGTGGAATAACTTCAGTTGCTACCAGTAGCAAAACTATCCTCATCCAGATTTGTACTAAGCACTGTAAAAATGAATGGGAGAAAAGGCTATTGTTGGGGCATATCCCTAGGGCAGAGAAGGGAATCCCAGATCCATACACACTGTTGTGCTGTCCATAGGTGGATGTTGCTCCTGCTCCCTTACTGAATGCTGGACACACAGTACTAAGCCATACAAACAATAGATGTAAGCCACCTCTTGGTAGTGGATGATGTTTTGTTCTTTTGTTGATTTTTTTTCTAACAGAGTGTCTAGTACTACTCTTTCCTGCTTTTTTGTAGGGATCATGCTCTTTCCTGTACCACCATTCTTCTGAGTTTCAGCTTCTGCATCCTTCCAGCTTAACCACCCCCAGTGTCCATTCAATGATAGCCCCATTGTCATCCACAGAATCTCCTGTTAACTCCCACACCATATGGATCTCCAATCCCATGCACAAAACATCCTTCTCTACTCTGCACAGATCTATGCTCACTGCCAGGGCAGCTGTGTGCTCAGTAGCACAGCTCTGCCAGCATTTTGGGATCACCAGGCACCAGTATTCTCACACTGTTTCACTACTGTAATGTCTTATTAATTGTGGAATTGCAGCAGACGTAGCACAGAAAGTTCAAGAGATTGCATCAGGACTGGGTGGAATAATATTTAGTGGGGAAAATCTTTTCTTCATTCATAATAAAGGAGTGAAAATGAGAATTTCTCCAAATCTTTGTTTTACAAAGATGTATTAAAAACATTGTGGGTATTTAGGTTAGCTGTGCAAAAGTCAGGGGCTGCCTGGATCCTGCATAGATAGTGCTTAGCCTCAGGAACATATTCTGGGTGGGTAAATTCCAGAAAGCTAAGTATGTTTTGTGTAAAAATAGAAATATGCCCATTTATGAGGTTTGAAATGACTGATCATGAGAATTGAAGCACTACTTTGCTCTTTCTGGATGAAGTAGAGAGATTAAAAATTCCTGATTTGCATAAGGCATTCATCATAATGAGTACAGAGAACATAGAAACAGATAGAATATATGTAGATAGGAATGATAAATATAGGAACATAAACTTACCCTTATAAGCTTTATTTTTTAAAAATTATTATTTTTACAGAGCAGTAGTGGGACCCCAGGAAAAAACCAGAACTAACGATTGAACACCTGACCTGTAGTGCCTGACCCACAGACTGACGATACAAGTAAACCTTTAGGTGACAAGGCTGTCTCTGTAAATCCTTACCAGTGAATATTAGGAGACAAGATGGAAAGGTGTTGGTAACACACCAGTGTTTTGGGTGCTGTTGACCGGTGCTGGTACAGCACCAGTGCTGTCTCTCCAACATTTCCCATCAAGGGGCTGGGGCTGGGCAGGATCCTGGGAGGGGACACAGCCAGGCCAGATGATCCGAATTAACCAAATGGGTATTCCACACAATATGACAACAGCTCAAATATAAAAGTTAGGGAAGAAGGAGAAACTGGGGGCATTTGTTATTTTACAATGTTTGCCTTCCATAGCGACCAGTGTGCTTGCTGAAGCGCTGCTTTCTGGGAGATGGCTGAACATCCCTCACTGATGGGAGGTACAGATTAAATTGTCTTTCCCCCCTGCTTATGCATGTGCTAACTTTCACTTTTTGTGCCTTAGTAAACTGCCTCATCTCAACCTATGAGATGTTTCCCATCTTATTTGCTCTACCCTCTCCCACTGGGGAGTGATAGATCAGCTTGGTGGGCACCTGACATCCAGCCAAGGTCAACCCACCAAACCGCCTTTGCATATCTTTTTTGTTGTTGCTTTTGTTTGAATGACATAGCTAGAGTGTGTATGTATACATATATGTATCTATATATATAAAACATGTGTATGTATGGCTATACTGCATGGACAACAAATAACACATAATTGTGGAATAATCATCATATTAAAGCTACGTAAGTGTTTAAGAGCATGTTAGTCCAAACCTTCCATCTAAGTAGCTGAGAGGAGGAAGACAATAAGCTCTTAGAATTCAAATCTCAGACTATGCAAGGCTATAAAAATCATCATTAATATTCTGAATTATATCTGAAAGCACATTCAAAGCCAGAAAGGAATTTAGTACAGGTGTCAGCAAGATTGACAAAATTTTTTGTTCTGCATCCAATTAGAGTAAAAAAGCATGAGATGATGGTCTTAACTTATCCTAGTATATTGAAAAGGAGATAACTTTGAAAATTAAGACTCTCTCTAATTGTGAATACCTTGACAAGTAAAGACATCTATTTCATGAAAGAGCTTTACAATATTTTTATTACAGCTTACCTGCAAAATATTTTTATTTCTTCTGTTTTTCAGACCTGAAGACCTATTTTGATTCTTCCCAGAAGCCACAAAAGGAATACTCCACCAGACTTTACTTTAGCAGGTAGTGGCTATTATTATCAAAGGTTTATACCACCTTACCCCAAGGTAAAGATCCTAAATTTTAGGGCATTACATTAAAAAGCCATTTATACACCAGAAAGTTTGATATTGACTGTTGTCAAATGTTCTACTCCAAATAATATGTCCCTAGTCTGACAATAAGATGGTCACATTTTAGATAGAAACTAGGAGTAACATCCTATTTATTTTCTATCCTAGAGTAACAGTCTTATTAGACTCTAGTTTGCCATTGCATGCTGACAAAAAGCATCTGAAATGAAGAATACTTGTGTTTTCAGTGTCTAAAATTCAGTAAAACAGAAGAAATAAGATAAAATGATAATGTTATTTATTTTTCATGATGTTGTTTCATGAAAGCAAAAGCTGGGAGCCACCTGATATTTTAAGTTTGCAGAAAATTATGTCCCCAGATGTTTTCAGTGGCTGAATCACCATAATTTTCAAGCTGTATATTGCAAATCTATCATATTAACTGTCACTTTCTATTATTACTTAAGATATGAGGAAGAGCTCTGATGGAAGTATTTCTTTCCCCTAAACTTGACAACAAATGCAGGCCAAGTTTCCATACTGAGATTTCATTCCTTTGATGGGATTTGTAGACTGGTGAGAAGATTTAAACTAAACTTAAAACAATATGCATATGGCCTCATGTCACTGTCCTAGGTTTTCATTTGCACTTTCTTGTAGCTTTTATAAAAGAGCTACATTGTCTTCAAAATTTATTTCTCCACTCCAGACTCACTACCCAAGAAAAATACAAGAAATGACAGAAGCAGAAGCTTTATAAGGTGCCACTCGGAGCTGTAATCAAGCCATTCCTAATAACTTCAAGAAAGAGCTGGAAACAGTTTGCCATGGTGTTTGGAAGCTGTGCACTGCCAGTCATCGCTCCCAATTTAATGCTAGAGTCATCCAACTTTCCAGCATGGAAGGGACACATTAGCAATATGACTACAGCAAAAATTTAGATCTCTAGGTATTTATTCTTGGTTACAGTTTAACAAAAATATAAAATAAAATTAAAATTGATTGACACTTGCAATGCATGTTATCTCAGTCTATTAAAAAGCAAAAACTCTCCCCTCCCAAATAGGGTGCCTATGCAAAAGCTCCCAGACAGGGAGCTTTTACAAAGAGAAAGCCATGAAACAATTATATCATTCTACTAACAGATTCTTTTTTGTTTTAAAAAGAGTCTGTTTTAATAGAGAATTTTAAGTGATGAAATATCTCCAATTCCCCATGAAAATCTGCTAAAATTTTGAAACTATTCAGTTTGTGCAGAATTGTCCTTAGATTTCTGCACAATTCCTAAGAGGTTTTGGCCATCTTTAGCACAGAGATTGCCTTCCCCTGTAAGCAAATACCTGTGAAATTCTTTAAGTGAGTATGCATCTGTCACATCTGTCTAGCATGCTAATTTTCATAATGGATGACAACTCACAGGTGCCTCTAGTTGTTTTGTATTAATTTTTGTGATCCACAGACTGGACATAAATTTTCTACCTTTGAAACTCTGCATAAAAAGCAAGAAGAGTCTTAAAGTTAAAGCAGTTACTTGGTGACCCAGGCAGCAGCGAAATTGCATGGGAATACAATTCTCTAATTGTACTTAAGTAAGTGAAACTCAGAGAACAATACTAACTTCACATTTCTCATTTTCTAGAATCTGTAGGGTCTGATTTATCGAAGTGCAAATGCAGTCAACAGAAATTGTGCTTTGAATGTATAAAATGCTATATAAACACTATTCAAAATTACATCCTAGATTTTTTATACTGGACACTGAGAATTTCTAGAAACTCTTGAATTTAGTTAATCAAAGGCCAACAAACCTTATTTAATACAGTGGGCATAATACTCTGTTTATTTTACATGACCTTATGGAACTAAAAATTCACAGTTTTATGTGAAAAAGACAAAATTTTGGGTGCAGATGGGGAAAATGGCACAAGATGTATAACATTGTTTTATGAAAAACAAATTGAATGTAAGTCCACATATCACAAACTGAGAAGATGTTTTAATTATGTTAACTATATTCAATCATATTGAAAAAAGTAGTACACAAACATACAATAAATTATAATACAGCAGAATTAATAATTTAAATTTCTGTTTTCCATTAAAATTTTTAAATGCTCTAAGTATACAGCTCTATCATGATTCTTTCTTTTTTCCTTTCACACTCTTGAATAAATATTTTTATTTTAAGAAAAGTGTTCAAGTTATATTGTGAATCACATAAAATTAAAAAGAAATATGACTGGTGTTACAGATCAAATTCTTAATATCTTCTTCAAATACCTAACTCAATACACAAGGCATGCATCTCTCTTTATATCTGGATAGAATTAGGTAGCCCTGTGAGGGTGGGATATGCTTCTACACAGCTGTGAAGAAATGCAAAAAGGCATTTCTTTGATTCTATTTTAAGACAGTAAATTACAGTAATTTTGGTGTAGTTAGTTCCCATACATCACAGCAGAAATTTGTGCATTCCACAAAGTAAAAAGAAAAAAAAACAACTTTCATTTAAACTGGATTCTCTGTAATTCAAATATTTTCTGTTGCATTGTGGTTCCTGTTGTACTGTTCCTAGAAACCGTAGTTTTCAGATTATTTACAGCCTTTAGGCAGCATGGAATACCAAATAATATAAAATAATGTAAAGTCAAATAAAATCCCTTGGTAGCATTGTGTCAGCTAAATACATTATACTCTAAAAAATAAATTCATCTTGCTCTGAATTAATCAGTGTTTACTACTACATAAAAAAATGCACTAAGAAACTTGCATGATTTACATTTTGCAAGATTTTTGCTGTTTCTTCCCTTAAACAAATGAACCAAATTAAATAGTTCCATTTTTAATATAAATAATGAAGATATCTATATAAAAAGCTTATCTGAAAAAAAACTCTAGTGCAAGCAGATTCCAACTTTACTCAGAGAACAATATTCCACATTTTCATTTTTAATATGGTGGTATTGAATATCAGTCTTAGCTGCCTATTCTGAAAGTTAAAGTCCTCTATTTCTTCAAAGAAAAAAAAATACATGTCCTCCGTGCCTGTGGTGTAAACATGCTTAGCAGGCCCTTGAGGGCCCAATCCAACCCAGGTGGAGACAATGTCTGCTTTTTGATGGAATTCAGTGTATAGTTGAATTGGACCTTAAGGGTAGGGCTGAGTAAAAAATGAGTTATATCAAACTCTAAAAGAAAAAGCTCATCTCAGCCACAGTCCAAATCAACATTAAGAGCAGCTGAGTCTGCCCTCAGCCCTGGGCCATTCTTTGAACCTTACCAGCAAAATGGTGTTTAGTGCAATACCAGTAGGGAATATGCAAAGGAAACAAAAATCACAATAACATTCAATGTAAAGAATAAATAGATTTTTTAACCTCCAAGAACATTGCTTTTCTAACCAAAGTCTGCAAATCCTTGTGATATTCAACACTTTGTGCATACTCCTATAAATAGTACACAGTGTGATACAGTCACACACATAATTGGAGGTCAACGTGTATATTTCAGAATATGCCAACAAATTAATTTTTCAATGTAATGTGATTTTTGATAGAAAACTTTTAATATGGTTGCTAAAGTAAAGGAATATCTGCATAGAATACTGAAAGCTGAATTCATTAGTTCAATTAAAGCAACTAACTCTACACAACTCCACTCAGAGATGTGGAAGGCAGCAGCTCTGCTTGAACATTTCCTTTTAATTGTGATAATATTGTCATTCTCCCTATGAAAAGCTTTAAAGGAAGAATGAAAAATAAAAAAAAAAATCTTCTTTTAATCGTATGAAAAGAAGAGAGGAGTATTGTCTTAAATATAGAGTAGAAAATAATTAATAATCACATAAAATGATAGCTTTGTTATGCTGATTAAGACACCATGAATGAAGCTTGATACTGGAATTCATCAGAAATTAATGCTATGCTCTTTTTACAAGTGTCTGTGGAATGAGGTAAATTTGGGTTGTAGAAACACAAGGAGATCTTGTGCATTTGGTTTTCATTTTAATTTATGAAGGGCTAAGCAAATAACATATTTTTTCACTAATCAGTGAGGAAAAAATCATTCTCTTTCCCCTAATGCAAATTAGTAGAACTGATTGAATTAACAATAAATTGTGGAATAGTATCAGTTTAGGCAGATTTGCAGATGTTTTATGTCAGGAAAGCAATACAAACCAGATTAGCAGGCCTGACTCATGACTTCTAATGAACTTGACAGCAAATGGAACTAGCAATTTAGTGGCAGTTGAAGAGGTAATCCTTTCTTAATGCCTCAATTTTTGCCTTTTCTTGAAGACACATAAAATGTTTTCCAGCTATCAGAAGTTCAGAAAACTTTGCTTTTCTGTCATGAGTATGAGGAAAATATGTCATTCCAAGATTCACTCCCTGTAATGACTGGGTTATGTATAGTCTCTAAGACGAAAGTTTTATCTTTCACAACAGACTTTTGCTAGAATTAATCCCTTGGGGATTAATTCCCACTATTTAATATCATCTAAGCAGAGGTTCTCTTTGCTGCTACACATTAAGTAAGTACAATTTTATAACAATAAATCAGGTTCAACCGAAGTAATAAATGAGCTTCCCCAAGGAAGAGACGCTATTCCAATAAATGGCACTGAGCAAGGAATCTGATAGTTCTCTGTGCAACCTGGAAGATACTAATGTTTCAAAGACTGAAACTGAGCCTGGTGTAAATTGGTGTTCCACTTAAAGGTCTCCAAATTGCCAGAAACTTTGCAATGGTAATTTTCTCCCTAAAAGGCATATTTCAGTAGGGATACTATGGAGGGCTATTATATGCTGCAGGGTGCTGGGGAAGCTGAGGTTGGAAAAGGCTCCCTCTGGTCTCACAGATGTCAGCAAACTCTCCCAGAATCACAGTAGCTTCAGGGATAAACAACAGAGACTCCTGTTCATCCTGCTATTCTGAATTGGCCTGCTGTGAGTTTGTCAGCCTCAGATATGGGCAAGGGGCAGAGATTACAGTCACTGTATTAGAAGTACCAGAGCATTGTGCTAGAAGGAGAGACAAGAATTTTCTCTCATCAGTGAGGTTCAGGTGCGTGGGAGAATATTGAGTAGTTTTAGTGGTAAATTTGGCTGGAATGCTTTTAAATTATAGTCTCTTCCCAATGCCAACCAAAACAAGAAAACACACAGCATTGAAAATTCTCTTTATGGTGCGAAGAAGAGAATTAAGAACAAAGAACTAAGAACTAAGAGAACTAAGAACTAAGAACATTCTTTCCTAAGAACCCTGGTCTGGGGATCACTAAGTCCACACATAATATCTGAACACCTGAGACATGTAGACATCTTTACACCTATTTCTATGCTGGAAGAGTTCTTGCTGTTTTACCAAAGCCATCTCAGGTGCCATTTCTGCTGCACTTGCACTTCTTCTTGTAAGGCTTGTCCCCCACGGGTTCAGGTGGCTCCTGTAACAGTAATTCTCATAACATGCAACTCAAATAATATAAAAATTCAAAGGTATATCCATTTAAACCTCAACCATTGGTCTCTTTAGACCAGACAGAGTTTAACATTACAGTGAACTGCTCCCACTGCCCTTGTTCTGGCCCATAGGTCCCTTAGGGTTGTACCTGCTCCAAGTGAAGCTTAACCTATAAAATGCAGTCTCTCCAGGTTTATACCTGACCTGCCTTGGGCTAGTCTCATGCACAGCCACTGATTCTTCAAGGTGCTGCAACATGAACTATTGGTATTTTGAGGTGTATCTTCTCCAGAATGGACTTATCCTCAGGTCTCTTCCAAGGTATACCTGCTGTGGTACAGTGTTGAAAACATTTTAAGAAAGTTCTGTAGTTGCCATCTGATCAGAATTCTACACATTACAGAAACTTGCACAAGACTTCCCATTTCTTTTCCTTCTTCACACAGAGCACAAGGCAAGAAGAGCATGAAAAAAGGAATAGTGACAGGAGGTTTCTTTCATAGCTGTCATGAAGCTTTATCAGAAGGCAAATCAATGCCTACAAATAGTGGCCCGTGTGTACTTGAAATGTAAACAGTCCTTTTCTCTGTTTGGTAGTTATAATTTTTTGGTTCTTCTTTCACTGATGAAGAGAGGAAGAAGGCACATGGAAGAAAAATCACAGTAAGATGAAAAATGATCCCTATAAACAGTTTTCCAACTTCCTAGACTCAAAGAGGCATATGAGATTAAGACTGTGAAAGCATCCGCAGAGAAAAATAGAGAATCTGACTCAGTTTTTGACTTGACATTGACCTTTTAAATACACTTGAGGAAACAGCATGTGTTGTGCTTATTCAAAGACCAGTAACCTGCAAAAAGACCAGTAACCTGCAAAAAATCCTTTTCCTGCATCCTCTGAGATTTCACAGGGTTGTCAATGCACCTGCGAAAGGAAGCAGTCCTTGACTTGAAAAGCAGGTCTGTGTTTAGCAGCTTCAGAAATGCCAAGCTGGTTAGGATAAATGTGGCAATGTCTGGAAGGTGGCAGCATGTGATGGCAGAGCAAAAAATACCACAGCCTAGTGCTGTACTGCAAGGTACTATTATATTAACTACAAAAATATTTACGACCCATACTCAAGGCTCATTGATTTCTGGCTTCCCACATTCCCACAAACTTGTTTTGTTGAGTTTGTTGCTGAAGTTCCTGATTCAGCAAATCATGAGCGTGTAATAACATGAACTTCTTTGATTTGTTTGTCTGCCTACTGGCCAATTACTAGTGACCTTCACAACAGTAGGATGGGAGTGCAACACATGGCGACATGGCAAAATACCTTGGACCAGCTGCTCTTGGCAGGGGATGTCAATATCTCTGTCCCTGTCCATCTCTACCTCCCCTGCCTCTAGTAAATCTGTATCTGCATAATTATGTGCTGAAATACTTTTAGATTCAAATAATTCCAAGAAAACCCCCAGTTCCAAAGCAATTTTAAAACTATCAGTAAAGTCAACTATTGTTACATATTGTATCTATTTCGGAGGGAAAACACCCTTTGGAAGGATCAGAACATTAAATATAAGAAAAGGATGTTCAACTGGGTTTTGATCTGCTTTTGACCAGTGATGCAGCCTTAAAATTTACACAAAATAATATAAAATAATATAATAGATCTGAAAAATTATCCTAGTGTCATTCCCATCAGTCATTAATCATTTACACCTGTCAGTTTCTATCCAGTATTTGAAAAATAATCCAGATTCTTTTTCTGTCAGTTAAGAATGTGATGAATCAATCTGGAAGCTGTTTCTATCCACATGAATGGCAAGAAGGTAACCAGGAGTAATCAGCATCAATTCACTAAAGGTGAATCATTCTTGTCCAACCTGATTGCCATCTGTCATGAGGGAAGAGAAGTGGACATTTTGACTTCAGCAATCCTTTTAACACTGTCTCACACAACAGCCTCACAGGAAAACTCAGAAAGTGTGGATGGGATAAGTAGAGAGTGAGGTGGATTGAGAGCTGGCTGAATGGCAGATCTCAAAAGGTTGTAATCAGTGTCACAGCGTTGTTCTGGAGGCTGGCACAAGGGGTGTCCCTCAAAGTTTAATACTGGGATGAAATCCAAATGCAAATACCTGTTGGAATTAAAAACAATATTTAAACTTTCTTGCTTAGAGAATACTATAGATTACTGTAATGGCAATTCAGTTGTTGCCAGAAATAACGTCAAAAATATATTTTAGAGGCACACTTTCGCCTTTTTAGTAGTATTCTAAGGATATTACCAAATAATCCAGGTTGATATTTCAGTCTTCATATACAGCATGGCCAAAACTGCCATCTCACTATGAAAACCACTTCAGAATCTGAGAAAGAAATGTGTCCAAAGACTGCTGTTCTCTGCTGTTTTAGCTTGCTATAGCTATGCTGCAGTGGAGAAGAGCAGATACCCACTGGACAGAGACATTTCCCTTGTACAGTCTGCTGCTACAGAACTGTTTTGAATACACCTATGCCCTAGTTCAGCAGGTTTTATACAGGGAGGTATTTCTAAGTAAGGGTGAAGTAGGAATTTGTGCACAGCTCTCTCTGAATATGTTAAGCTCCCACAACAAGCACTGTCAAAATGAGGTGATTTGTGCTTTTGTTAGCCAGAATGGCCACAAACCTTCTGTTTCAGTACGAAAGATTGTGAGCTATATGGGAAAGGTGCAGGCATCACAGGAGAAAGCACTTAGAGAAAATTGCTTATTGAAATCCCTGCAGCTGGTTGTAGTTTAGAAGAGTAGAATAGAATCATTTGGTCAGTGAGAGTTAAAAGGGGTATAAGGATAAATGTAGAGGGGGAAGATAGAAGATGAGATTGACCTGAGAAAGGTTGTGGTTGAATTTGGCTGTTAAGAGCACTTATATTTTATTTTTTTTAAACTATTAGCCAATTAAATATCTGAAAAATGTAGCTAATAAAATGTGCCAATTAGTTTAGCACAGATTCACATGTTAATTAGAAACTTGGTAACTGTACAAAATTAAACTATGCAGTACACAGAGGAGAAAAGAGAAGAGGTCTTTGCCTACAAATAGAGTCAGCAAGAAAGAAAGGGAAAATATTGCCTACTGATCCAAAATATTCCTGATAAGTAGGAGAATGTCTCAAGTACTTTAATTCAAAAGGGACAGGTCCCATTTGTATTTTCAGAGTGTGTCCAGAGATGGCCAATGTTAAAAATTGTATCAACTTTATTTTGTTTCAGATTAAGCCTGGAATTCACTGATCAGTGAGTACTCAGAGAGCACAGGCACCAACAAAGGAGGAGAGCACAAAGCACTTTGCTCGCTGTTGCTGTTCTGTGACAATGCTCTTTTCACAAATGACTTCAAGCCAGACAGTATCAAGAAAAGTACATTCTCATACTAATTTCACATGTACTGTTGTGAGGTTTCATGGATTCATTGAGAGCATTGAGAGCAATGCATTCAAATCTCATAAAGAGTCTTTTACCATCTGCTTAGAAGTGTAACATTGCCTGCATAGAACAATTTATGCTGCTTCTTCAACCCTTCCAAACTTTCAGAGGTCTGGGTCTTAAAACTAGGGTTCTTATTCCAGAGATCTATTAAAGCAGTTCTTTTTCTCTGTCATGTGCAGGGAGCCTGCTGCATCACCTGGAGGATTCCTGCCAGGATGCTATGAATCATTACTCCAGATCCTTGAGTAAAACCTCATTTGTAAAGTATGGATGTTGCCTTATTTTCCCTTAAAACATTTTGGGTTGGTTTTTTTTTTCACTACATTTTGTCTTGTCTCTATGAGTGATTGGGAGGTCTGTATACATGCTGCAGGCTGTTGCTGATTCACCTCCAACTATAACATTTCACATACTGGCAGCTATTGCATTGACACAGAAGGACTTTATAAGCTAGGATTTATACTGAATTTTTGTATAGAGGCACCTATTATCCCATGAGTTTTAATCAGCGCATGCTCAAAATGCATGAGCACTCTCTAAGCACATTACTGTGTGTGCAGATGTTGCAGAAGCTGTATACATCTAGAAAGGGACAAAACAGAAATTATTTCTGTTGAAGTAATTAAGTTTGCAATGAGGTGACTAGCTATGATAATATCCTTGTGAAAACACTTGGAAGGTGAGCTCTCTGTGTGATTGGTAAAAAATGTTTCAGACTTTACAACTGTGTATTTCTCCATCTATACTGCAAAGGCAGATTATCTATGGAGAGGGTCATATTTTAAAAAGGATATTGTTCTCTGAACCCACGTACTGTGTCTTATCACTGCCTAAAGGAAATTACAACAACTAGTTTGCTGGGAAAGTAATATTAAAAGAAATATTTATATTACCTTTAATAATATTCAGTAGGAAAAAACAGAGACAGCTGGTATCATCTGCATAGCATATTTCCTTTCACCCCTGAAATCAGCAGCACAATAAAGGGCTTTGTCAATCAAGTGTCTGGAACTGTTGCTACAGTTCTGTGTTTTTCCTGACCCAAACATTCAGTAAAGCTTGCAAGAATTCATAATCTGTTAATGACACACTCTAACCAAAAGTCTTTTCTGAAATTTTGCAGTTGGACAAAGTGATATAGTCAAATGTTCTGCAAGAAATAAATATGTTTTTAGTCATTTTCACTAGAACACTCTCAGTGTAGTTCTGAGCCAAGAGTGGAACAATTCCATATGCTGATCCATCCTACTCTGGCAACAGTTCTGTTGCTATTGACATATATATTCATATGGCTAAGTAACTTTCAGCAAGAGCAAATTTTTAATTTTTTTAATATGAAAAGTTTAAGACCTTTATTATGCATAGGAGAAGCTAAGGGCAACAAAATAACAAAAACCTTTTTAAGCTTCAAACCCATCTGAGAAGACCTATGTGACAGGCCAAGGGAATACTTAATTATATCATTAAAATTTAGCACTTTATCAAAGAAAAATTCTTAGATTTGTGAATATCATTCTCAATTCATAAGTCAGGGGTCCAGCTCTTTTTCTGAAAAAAATTCACTACTTAGCCTATCTTAGATGAAAGAAAATAATGACTGATAAACTGGAAAACAAGAAAAAAGAAAAACATTTGGACTTTAAATTTACCCTTTATATTGAAATAACATCCTAGCTGTTAAATGAAATTTAGGACCCAAAATTTGTAGACAAATACTTGAATACTTGGCAATGACTTACTAATATAAGGAAAGTATAGTAGCTCCTCTTAAAAAACATTTAAAAATACTGTGAAACTATTTGGGAAAACAACAACAACAACAACCTAGAGTTGCCTTAGAACACTCCTAATATATTGAGTGCCTGCAATTAGTCTATTTTAAAAATCATATCTCAGTTTTGCTGGAAACTTGGCATCTAACTATCCCAAACTTTGTCACATAGGAAAGAAGTGTTTTGATAGTTATTTCAGTACAAGAAACTAATTTAAACAGAAACCATGTTATATAGCTCAAAACCATTCTTATTGTAAATCAAGTGAATTAGTTAATAATTATTATTATCACAGAGCCTAGAGATACAGAAAATCATGGTCCACTGTGCTTGTGAGTACAGGAAAACAGGAGACAGCCTCTGCCCATTTATACACACAACTCAAACTAGAAAAAATGAAAAAAAAATCATTGCAGTGGACAAAATGAAGCACAGAGAAATTGCATCACTTGTTCTTTATATCTGAGGAGGTTTTTGAGGTGTTATGCACTGCAGCTGCCTGTATTATTCTTATTCATATATTTTTATACATGTAAAATATTCATATGATGTAGCATGATGTAGTCCATAATATATTCTAATCCAAATTCTAATCCATTTTAATAACCTTAATAGTCTGTCAGGAACTATTAAACAGTCCATGATGGATTCATCTCAAGACTATATAGGGTAAACCATCATTATTATGACTTTATTAAGGGACATATTTACCTTCAGTAAAAGATGAAATGTTAGACCTTGTAATGAGAACACTCTTTTTGCAGTTATGTTTATAGGGTTATAGGTGGAGTTATTAATAATAAAAATTAATAGCCACTCATTAAAGAATATTATGGAGATTAGAGAATATTTACTGAGGGGGGAAAAAGACAGAAATGGAAAAAATTGTCTTCTCTGTTGAAGTTCATTACTTTTTTTCTGCAAGTATGCAGATGTACAGACAAAAGTTGGCTGCAGGTTTAATATACATGTTTTTTCTATATTGATTGGGAACTGGTACATCCCTAAGTTGGCTCCTTCTGCCACCAAATCTCTTCTCAGGATCTCATTATGAGAGGTCAAGATACATTAATAGCTTGGCAGGTCAGTTCAATATTGTCTAGGAACAAGTGATCCTGACCTACTTGTGTTTAAAAGGGGCAAAAAAAAGAAACATCTTAATAATCTGGAAATATGTGTTCATCGCTTGCACATGGAAAACTTCCCAAATCTTGAGATAATTCAATCAAGAAGAAGAGTAAAAAGTATGAATTTGAAGGTTTTTAGGAAGAGTTCAGTGCATCTCTTCACAGATAAAATTCCATAATCGAGTGAGAGGATGACATTAGACAAAATTTCATTAAGCAAAGGCAACAATAAAAAAATCATAATATTTTATGAAAGAAAGAGGCAGAGATGTGTCCAATAATGTATATAAATTAAAGGTTAAGAATTTTAATATTTTGATAAGGGAAGATAAATGTTATGTGCAAAGGGGAGACCCTGACTCTTAGTGTGGGGAGATGTTCTGTGTCTGTACTGTTTGATTTGTCTGTCAGCACCCCAGGAAAGCAGAGACCTTTGTGCCTGACCAGTCTGTCAGTGTCCCATTGTGGGGACACTTCACTGAACAGTCCTAATGAATGGGAGGGTGGCTCAACTGACTTGTTCAGGGACACACTCTAACAGCATAAGGGGGATTCTTTAGAGGGTCTTTCCACTTTATGACCCCTCAGCAAGTTTTCCTCTTCATTTGGGTGTGTTCCCTGCTGCCTGTGGCTGTCAGCACTGGTGAAGAACTCACACCAACAGTGTAGAGAATAACACTCTTTATTAATATAAATTTGTGACGGGTTAAGATTCAAAGGCTGTTGTTGACAGTATCTGACTGCAAAAACAAATTCAAAGCAGCACACATAGAAGCTATAATCCCCAATAAAAGCATTCAGAACACACAGTGTGGCTCTTACCCAATAGATGCCCCTATCGGGGAGAAGACAGGGTCAGCCATTTGACTGATCCGTGCAGTAACAATGGAGTCTTCCTTAAATTCTCCCCATTCCCTACTTATATATTTTATACTATTATACTATTTACTTTATGCTATTTCTTTGTGTTTAGCTGGAGCTTGTGTGATCCTAGTCATACATACCTTTGTTAAGGATTGGTGTAAAATTCTCTTGCATTGCTTTGAATGATACAGTCAATAAAATCTGGAGCACACACCCAGTGAGGTGTGGCTGTGCCTTGGAGGGAGTACCTTTGGGTTGGACGTGTGTGTTAATATTACAATTAGGCTGTAATGAACCAAGTTAATTTGAGGAGAGAGATTTCACTACAGCTGTTGGCTCAGCAGCAGGATGTCTCCTCCTCTCTTCTCTGGCTGACAGCTGCTATGTGTGTTTTCACCTGAAAAGTACCATCAAGTTCCCCTCCCTGAGAGGACTTCAGCTGAGCCTGGTTGTGGTGTCTCCACTCTGCTCCTACTGAGTTCCATCTCCCTTAGCAGGTGCTGTGGATGCAGATTGTGGATGTTGGGAGTCATGGAATAGGTTTGCAGAGTGCAAACTGCACTCCATCCAGGGAGAAGCAACTGTAATTTACCCTATAATTTCTGTAGCATTATAACCTTTGTTAGGATATGAATATAGCTTCTCTGTTTCTTCTAATTTTACCCCCAGTCATCTTTCCATAATAAGCAAGCAAAAAAAGAAACCTATGGCTAATAGAGGTAATGACAATAGAAGGAATTGTTGCTATTTGTTTATTAAATTATAAAAATGAATAAAAATTGAGTTCATTAGTAGATGGACATTGATTGCTTAAAATACTTCATAAAAGTCACAAGAGTTCAATTTTTTTCCCCCCAGAATTTAAGAAATAACAGGATGATTGATTACAACACACAAGTATGACAAAGCACTTTCCAGACCATTAGTAACTGTGAAAGATATTAAGCAACATCTACTAGGTATAAACTTTTTTTTATAACTTCAGGTTTGGCTAAATTACAAACAGGATTACTAAATGAGCTAAATGTGGATATTTCTGGCCAACTAGTGCTCATTTGTATTAAATCTTGAAACACTTAAAAATCACAGAGGTCTGAAGACTATTAACATTCAAAGAAGGAAAGTAGATAACTCATTTACCAAAGCTTCATTTGCTGTGGTGTTAAGCTGTTTAGAGGGAAAAAATGTACAAAGGATCCTGAGAAGTTTTAAATCCACATCTTTAATAATTTTGGCTGTGGGGTCCATCTGAACTGTCTCTGCTTGTTCCATACAAATGAAGTGTTCCTTTTCTTTGTGACCATGGCAGAACAATTTTGGCTTCTCTAATGATTTAACAATATTTTGACTCACAAAATGTTGCACTAGTTTTCAATATGATCACCCCTTTAAAGGGTTTTTCTTTAGGTCTCTTGGAAACCTTGAATACCTGCCCATTTTGAATATGCATGGGAAACTTCTTTAGAACATCTTTAAAAACATGCCAAGATCAAAAAACATACAAAATCTGGTCCGAGTAAATTTCAGATGTTAATGTTTATTTTACATTTTATTTACATAAAAATAGCTCACCTTAGCAATTCTGATAATGACAATTCATGTTTAACCTGTATGTACTGAACTTCATTCACATCTATGGGACTAGTATTTTTCTGGTCAGTTTCTCAGTATTTTTTCCTAGAGAAATTAATTATTTCTGAAATAGTCAACATATTGTTCCTTCACTAATCCTTATTTAGAAAATTATTCACATTCAGAGGTATTATTACTATCCTGATAAAGGCTGTTCAGAAACTGTCTTTCTATCTTTTGCTAGCCGCAGAGTGTGTTCAACCTAAATTTACAGTACTCCTGATTCTTGACGCAGGGAATTGTCTGCCTTTGTATCCCCCAACACAATGAGCTTCTGCTCATGTTTTCCTCTCATGACCTCAACTGAGATGCAACCAAGTCACAGATTAATGAACTGTGAGCTCCGTCAAAGGGATAGTTTAACATACATTTTCCCTGGGGCCTTACCCATCTGCAGGCAGATTACTGTATGCTGCAACAGTATAATGTCTTTTGTACACCCTGAGCAATCTGCTTTTCCATCTGTGGTGTCTCTGGATCTTCTTTCTGTTGAATAACCTTGGGGAATAACAGATTGCTCTTTAAGACTATGCCTTGCATAGGAACAATACATCTCCAGATGCTTGCTACTGGCTGAGTTCTTTAACTGGAAGGCTAAACCTTGTATACCTACAGTTAGCTCATCCATGGGTTACCATGGCTTTCCAGCTGGCCAGCTTTCACAATGTAAACTCCTCTCTGGTTGAAGGACTACACATTTTTGTTTGGGGTTTTTTTTGTGTGTTTGTTTGTTTGTTTTGTGTGTTTGGTGGTGGGTTTTTTTTGTCTGTTTTTGTTTTGGGTTTTTTTTTAACTTTCTGCTTCCTAATCAGTATATTAATTAGCTGGCAGTTTAAGAGTGTGATTTCTATATCCTACAAAGTTGGTCAGTTTAAAAACATGAGCACACATAGCGTTTGAGCCACTTATATTCTTGTTAAACGCGATGGTGGTCATCATTCTGCTCTTCAGTATCTTATACCTCAACTTGCAGTTATTCTCTGTTCTTAATGAGGCATCATTCTTCAAGTTGTGTTTCATCTCTTCTATCAGTTTCTGATAGAATCTTCATTAGATGTTCAGATAGAACATAATTTTATCAGTCAACATTGGTCATCCTTTTCCCTCTACTCCAGAAAAGTAATTTCTTTTTTCTGCATACTCATTCTGACTAGTAAAAGAGCACCCTTTGCCTCCTTTAGGGTCATTTTCAGATTGGTGTACGTTAGCTGCCCAGACACTCCTGTTGTCAGATCCTATACAGATTGGAAAGAATATCTGATGGTTCTCTGGTCTGATGTCACTCCTGTGCACAACATTGCAGGTGTTCCTGCATACCTGCTTCTTGGCATTGAGCTGCTGCTCTGCAGTGCAGCATAACATGCCAAAGTGCACTTCCAGCATCAAGAATGGACAATGGAAACAAAAGTTTCATTTTCACTCTTTCGGTGGATCATCTCCTGCTTCTTCTTTTCAGGCTGTGGTATAGTTCTGTGAAGTGTCAGGCAGCACACAGCACTGTGGAGCTCCACTACTTTACACTGGCTCTTGTTGGTCACGGTGAGACAGCTCTTCAGGCTGCTCAAGCTGTTTTACAGCTTTTTCTCTGGCACTCCTGAAGCCCCGCTTTTCTGGATGGGCTGTCTCTCTTCTCAGCTCCGCATTAATCAGGATCTAGGAATTTGAACTCCACTGCTTGGCTGACAAGTGCAAAAAAGCAAATAGGGAGCTGTGAGGCAAGAAATTGATTCTGGACCTCTCAACTGGCCTCCTGTTTGTCCTGCCTTACTTCCCCTTTTCCCTGTTTGGTGAATTTTCCATGTAAATTTTCATCATCTTCTAAATTCAGCATGGGCTTTTCTCCCAAATCATAATTCTTAAGAAAGAGTAGTTCCATGCCAGATCTTTCTGTATTTATATGCAGAAATCTTCATGCATCTGGGTTACCAGTCTGCAATGCAGTTCCAGCAGTTAACTTTAACAATGTTTGTTTCAAAATGTGTTTCTTGGCCCACTGCAGGTGACAGGTGCAGTCCCAGACCACCTCACATATTACAGCTGCTACACTGCATTAATACTGCAAACTGAGCATGCAAAGCATCCTATTAGCTCTAGTACTGTAACAGACAATCACAGGGGGGTGAAACATTTTATTTTTAGTAAAATTATAGAACTATTTAGGTTGGAAAAAACCTTTGAGATCATTGTGTCCCGCTGCTAAACTATGCTACCAAGTCAACCACTAAACCATGTCTGTAAGTGCCACATCTGTCTGATCTGATGTTGGAATATGATTTCCCATTTTGATTATACTTCTTATGTGCTACTTCTTTTTCTGCAAGGTGCTCTTGTCCTAAATTGAAAACAATGAGCAAAATCCTTTCCATTTGGGTAGTACATATGCCTGTTGATATAAATTTTGACCCAGTTTTGGAGGGTTTTGTGCAGTTTAATAATATTAATTTCTCTAAGTATATTTAGAAATGAGAAAAATCTTACGTGAATATACTAAACTTTAAAAAATAGAAAATTTCTTTCAATTATATTCTTATCTGAAATAATCATCCTATTATCTTATGAACAAAACAATAGTACACACTTTTATTTCAGGTGTCTATTCCTATGTGTTAATGTCCGTTCTGTTACTCTTAAGCTGTCTCCAAGTGTCCTCTTAAAGTATCAGATGACCCTTGTGCAGTTTCTTCAGGTATAACAGACTTTCAGGAGAAAGGGAAAAGGATCAGCTTTACTTGATACCTACTACATTGTAGAATTGCTAATTGTAAAATCCTTGTAAATTGTGCTACTGCAGCAGACAAGGTAGCATTCTCCATCCATGTGTACACAAAGTCATACATAAGGCAACTAGTTTGACAGCAAGATACTGACTACAGCAAGGCAAATAAACTGTGACATTAGCAGAAGTACGTGAAAGTAGAACTGGCTCTACTAAGTAATTCTTTTCTTTGTTCTCTTGTTTTCCTTGTTTCTTTTACACCATTGTCACCCACTGAACAGCAGTAGTAAGTTGTTAGGTTCCACTGTTTCATAAGAGCACCTCTCATTTTTTGTGGGGCACCCTGTGCTGCAACAGTTACTGACAATCACTGATGTATATTGTTTGCATGATCTTATTTACATCTTATTTGTCTTATCTTAGCGATTCAGTGACAGATACATCAGACCAACTTAATGTAACAGGCAAAGAAAGTTGTTGCCAGATATTTTCCATTTATTCTGATGAAGATTAATAAAACAAATTAAAGATTTTTAAATCTGAGAGAACTCCAAGGGCTGTTTTGGTAGGACAGTTTTATTATCATGAGGTAATTTCAGTTAAGTGAGGTTGCCTCCCACTATCAGCTTTGTTTCTAGACATCTCTAAATGAACAGGCTGTTCTGAGAAAGGGGAAGGTCAGTTGTTTGTGCTGGATAAAAGCTGAACTTGCAGGCTGATGCTGAGTTAGAGACACATCAGCAATATCACCCAGTGATGACACCTTTGCTAGAAGAAACAAAGCCAAGACAAACAACTGTTAAAATCAAAGTACTTGTTTTAAAGTTTGCAAAAATAATTCAAGTAGATGTAATTATGTCACAGTGAGGCCAACTCCCACATAATTATATTGTGTTTCCTGTGACCTACCGCTGACTCAGAAGGACTTAATACAAAATCCTCCTAGTCATGGACATGTGACAGTTTAGCAGTATCTAACTCTCATATAATTCTAATTTTTAAATACAAAGTGGTTCTTAAAAATGTTTTACTTAGCTGTGATAACCTTTGTGCATGGTGGCATGTTCCTGTGAGACAAACCTTTTGTCTTATTTTAGACTCACCAGACAGTGATCAGATTATCAACACCATGTACCATGATTTATTAACAGAACTGGATGGATTAGCATTTGATCCTGAAAAAGATTTGCAGGTTGATTCCATTTCTAATGCGCATTAAGTGTAGAGTGACTCCTAGAGGCTGCCCAGAAAAATGAATATTCTGTGGTCTTTATTCAAATGGTTTTTTCCCCAAAAGGAAATAAATTTCTAATTTTGGAAAGGATGATTAAAACTTATGTGAAAGAACTGAATCTCACCACCTGGGAGATTACAAGTAGGAAGATGCAAGACATCATTCAGTAATTTCACATTCTTTAGGATGGTGAGTACTATTTAATTCTTTTTTTCTCTGGTCAATCAATATAGCACTTTCAGCCATGGTCTCACCATGAAGGAAATATAATCTAGATTCATCAAATAGAAATATGGGATATAGCTCTAGCCAAATACCATATACATTATTTAAAACTCTAGTGAACTTCTTGCAGACATTATAAGGGCATTTTAAACATTAATAAGTCAGTTTCAGTAAACAAGGAGATAAACCAAACTACAGTGGTTGTTTTGGGTGTTTGCAAGGTTTGTCTTTTTCTCTTCAATTCCTTATATATGCCTCATTCTTTTCTCTCTAACGAAGAAGAATGGTTTACACAAATACAGATGTAGTTTCAGATTTTGTTCCCTACTATAACACTGTCTGCCCAGGATAACATCCAGAGCATGCCATTCCTCTTACATCCTTTTCACAATGAGTTTGTAGAAACTCTGGATTAACACTCACAGGAAAATACACTAATTTATTATTTTATACTGAGATAACTGCAATCGCTCTCAATTATTTTTTTCCTTTTTTTTTTTTTAAGACAAAGTTGTTAAGATTAGGTAAATATTCTGTTGAGAAAAAGACAGGATAAAGACATATTCTTTAGAAATGGCGTTTCCTTTAGAAAGACATTTCCTTTAGAAAGGAAGAAGGAAATCCAGTTCAGCTATAATGTGTGGCTGCAGAAAGTCAAGGGAAACTCTCTGAGCTGTAGGATGCAGGAGATTAAGCTCAGGGATGTTGGATTTTATTTTTAGATATACCAAATGTCAGTGATTGCTCTGAGTTGGAGAATAAGTAGCACTAGGGATCAAAACTCACAGAAGCATGACTAATGAAAGAATAGAGAAACAAGATTAAGGAAAGGAATTTCTGGTGTGACGTGAAGGCACAGTAAAAAACTGCACAACCATATCACTCTTGTCATGTCACATAACAGGGAAATGTAAGTGTTGACTCTGGTTGGACTCCAGACACCCAGCAAAGATAGTACATTGCTCCCCTCATGGACAGGGTGGGGAAGAGAAAGCCTTGTGGGTCGAGATAAGGACAGGGAGAGATCGAGCACCAGTGACTGTCACAAGCAAAACAGACTCCACTTGGGGGAAAAAAAAAAAAAAAATTGATTCATTACCAATCAAATCAGTGTAGTACAATGAGAAATAAACTTCATCTTAAAACATCTTGTCTCTACTCCTCCCTTCTTCCAGGATTTAACTTCATTCCCAAATTCTCTCCCTTCTCTCCTCCAGTGACACAAGGGTAGAGGGAATGGGGTCTGTGATGAGTTCATTGCCCTTTATCTCTGTCATTCCTTCTTCCTCAGGGGAAGGACTCGTTGCACTCTTCCCCTGTTCCAGTGTGGGGTTGCTGCTATGGGGGATAGTTCTTCATTAACTTCTCCAAAATAGGCTGTAGGGTATGAACTGCTCTGTGGATCCCTTTCCATGGGCTGCAAACCTTCAGGAATAGGTTGCTCCAGTTTTAGTGCCCCATGGGGTCACAATGACTGCCAGCAAACCTGCTCCAGTGAGCCTCTTCTCTTCATGGGGCCACAGGTCCTGCCGGAGCCTGTTCAAGCAGAGTCTCACCACAGAGTCACAGCCTCCTTCAGGTACCACCAACTTCACTGAGGGGTTCTCCATGGGCTGCAGGGGAATCTCTGCTCCAGCACCTGGAGCACCTCCTGCCCCTCCTTCTGCACTGACCCTGGGTCTGCAGGGCTGTTGTGCTCACATATTCACACTCTTCTCTCCAGCTGCAGATGCCATTTAGGGGTTTTCCCCCTTCTTCTTAACAGTGTTATCCCTGAGGCATTGCCGCCATCACTGATGGGTTCTGCCTTGGCCAGGGCACGGCCATCCTGGCACCAGCTGACATTGACTTTGGCATTGCCCCCATCCGACATGGGAGAAGCTTCTGGCAGCTACTCAGAGAAGCCCCCCTTTGCTGTTTTATCAAACCCTAGCCATGCCATGCCCATACAGTAGCTATCCCATTTGTAGATGCTAAAGACAATGTTACACACAGAGTGTCCTTAACACTGCCCCTCAATTCTCCTCTATGATCCTTATGTCTACTTTTAACAGAAAGAATTGCTTCTTATCCTCGCAATTAATGAAATCCAATGTCATCTTTTAAATCCATCTACTTAGATTATTTTCCCTCTAATCCATCTGAGTTAATTCTTTCAACTAAAGTCTTTGAAAGCATGACTAATTTATCTTAGTGCTTTCATGGTGTTTGTCATGTTCAAAACATTAAACAAATGTTAATTAATTAATAAATATACAGAGACACAAATCTGCAAATCAGTCATCAACACTGTATTTTAGTTTATTAATTAAGACTTCATCATTTTTATTTTATCACATCAGTCTAAATTAATTCTTTTTTAATTTTTGAAGGAAAATTGCAAAAGTAATCATAAAGAAAAAGGAAATTGTTTCAGAGTAATGTAAAGCCAAGTGAAATTACAAGATCTAAAAATGTTGAAAGGATAAAATCTACTGTATCTAGTTGTTCTGTTTTTCCAGCTGACGGATCCTTACAAGCTCCCTCAAGATACAATAATGCAAGCAATGAATACCATTGCATGCACAACTCACAGCTGCTCCCCATATTTATCTTATTCCCACATTTATCTTTTTGACCTGACTAAATATCTGTTCTGCACCTGCAGAATGGCACTGAGGCATACTGGTACTAAAATGCAAAGCATGCTGCGCAATTATAAGGGCTTTCTCTTCTATCTAAGAAAAATTACTCTGTATGTCGTTAAAAGAATGCATTGATATCTGCTCCAATGGAGTTTCAGTGCATATCTCAAGTACAGTTTGTACTTCATGGCAGTTATTTTGACGAGCATTTCAGCCCTATAGAGATAGGATGCTTCTTCTTTCGTGGGTGTAGGCTACCCATCTTTGAGGTGAGCAAAGAGTGCTTAATGAAAATACCTACCCTAGGAAGTACAAATCATTCTCTCTATATATAAGGATGTTTTTGATAGAGGTTTCTTGTAACTGATGCGGATTTCTTCTAACTGACTCTTTGATGACATATTCTCAAAGACTGAATGTTAGGAGTCTTTCCAGGTTCAATTGTCTTTTCCAACCTTGTTCTTATTTTGGTCCATCAGATGCAGGAGAACAACTACTCTGACTCAGGTATGCTTTTCTGTTTATTTTTTGTGACAGAATAAGAATTTAGTACTTCACCTGTGGCCTTGAAAATCACAGTTGTGATATTTTCTAGTGTATGTTGCAATACAAAATAAATAACAACTGTCTAATTAATGTCTAGTTTAGCTGTAATCTTGGGAGAAGTGGTTAGCTAGGAAACACATCCATGTTCTGTGTAACTCTCCCTTAGGTGTCTGACTTAGATTATTCCATCTAATCTATATCTTGTCCAAATAAATTTCCCACCCTAACCTCACTTGTTCAGAGAAATCATATTTTGATATATGAACACAGCCTGCTTGTAAAACCTTCAATTTTTTATCTTTACAACTAAATTTGTTTTGTCAAAGAGACAAATAGGTTAAATAATCTGTAATACATGTATCAGTCCTACCCAATACTGTATGAGCTAACCAGCTTCCTGTAGTGGGTTCTCTGGGGTAAACACTCCAGTGGAGGAATTGATAATTTGCATGAGGCCAGGCAAGCCAAAGACAGGGAAGTAACTGCATTCCATATTGGTACAAACTGGCAGAGTTTCACTCAGTTTATCCTGTCTTGGGATTCTGAATATTTAAATCTTTATAAATAAACAATCAAACTGCAAAATGCCCCAAAGCCCGCAATTTGGAATAGAAAGAATATTTTCTCCCAATAAGCGTTCCCTTCTAAAATAGGATTAAAGTAACCTTGCAGTTCAGATAACCATGGAATCATGGAATATGCTGACCTGGAAGGATCTTCAAGCCAAACTCCTGGCCCTGTACAAGACCACCCCAGAAATCACACCACATGCCTGAGAGCTTTGTCCAAATACTCCTTGAACTTGGCAGACTTGGTGCTGTGACCACTTCCCTGGGGACCCTCTTTCAGTGCCCAACCACCCTCTGTTCAATGGACCTTTCCCTCTACAGAGATTCTCTGGTCTTCAGACCAATGACCCAAGCATTTTTCATTAATGTCTTTGAAAGCCAGGAGCAGGAAGGTGCAGAGGATTCCTATGCATTTTTAAGCCTCTGAAATTCCACAGCTAATTGAGTGGTTCAGTTCTTCCTGCCTACTCTCTAAAATGTACCTTCCACAGAAGATCTAGCAAGATCTAAATGTAACAGTAACATTGCACTTTAGAACAATTATTTCCTGCACAAAGAACTGTGATTTCATAACAGCAAGCTAGTGTAAGAGACTACATTCAAAAGCCCTTATTATATACAATGTATCAAGATTAATTATTGCACTTAGCCTAAAGCACATCAGGTTAGTCTCTGTTTTCATTTAATTATCTTCCTAGTTATCTTTTAATTATCCTGTTTCCCTACCAGTGTTAATATATATATGTAGGTACTATCCTGCATCTTTTTCCGTTACACAGGATAAAACACTTGGTTTTTGAACTGCAGCATAGGGTTGGGCCAATGTTTTGTAAATGTTACTTACGTTAGGCAATCTTTTCTTTGAAACCACGGATTTCATCATGGTAGAACACCACCAGCACAGTCACTGATTAGAGTAAATAGGGTCTTTAATTATTTAGTGAGAATTATTATAATCTGAAATGTTACCCTGATAATTGCTTTTTCTTTCATTATGTACCTTTGCATGGATTAAGCAGAATACTGGTGCATGAAGCAGTTGGAATTGACCTTTCAGTAACCACTCATTTCCTTGCCAGTGAATAAAAGATCATACCATCATGGAATAGCTTGGGTTGGAGGGGACTTTCAAGATCACTTAGCTGAAACTCCCTTGAAAAGGGTAGGGAACCTTCAACTAGACTGAGTCACTCAGAGCCCTGTCCAATCTGTCTGGCCTTGAACACTTTCAAGGAGGGACACCCTCAACTTCTCTGGACAACCTGTTCCAGTGCCTCACATTTCAAATTTGCTGAGAGGGCACTCAATCACTTCACCTATGCCATTAATGAAGATATTAAATAATACTGGTCTCAATATGAACCCCTAAAGGACAACACTGGTCTTTGGTGTCCACTGGGAATCTGAGCTATGGACCACTACCCTCCAGATGCAACTATTCAATAAATTTCTAATCCATCTAACAATCTACTTATTGAATCCATCTCTCTGATTTAGAGAGAAGAATATTGTGGGAGAACATGTCAGAGGCTTTGCAGGAGTTCAGAAAATTGATGTCTGCAGCCCTTCCCTTGCTCGCTGATGTAGTCACTTAGGTGACCACTTCTATGAAAGCAACTCACGCATGCTTTGGGTTGTGATTGAGGAGGATGTTTTGCCTCAGCACTTCTTCTTTTTTTCAACAAGAACATTAACAAGCAACAAAACAAAAGAAGTCAAATTTCATAGTGAACTGCAAGAGATGGCCCCTTGGGCAGTACATGTTAAATTTTACCATTCTCTGCTACAGAAAGTGAAAAAATTAGCAGAAATAGGGGAAAGCTGGATAATGTTACAAAGGCTTATACATTGGTGACTATTCAGTATGAATTATGCTAAAATAGAAATTGCAAGGAAACCAAATGCCATGCTTCATTGGACAGTCTGATAATGGAGTATATTGTCTGTTTACTGTTAATTTATCAAGAACGATATGCTTCATGTAACAAAGGGAATAAAATATAAAAAAACCTCAACCAACCCAGAAAGCTTGCATGAGGCTCAACTAGAGATAGGAGCTTTGCTGAAGGTACATCTGCACAAAATGTGCCAGCCTGATAAACAACAACTGTCAAAAATCTGTCAAATGTCACCCGTCAACAATGAGGTGGTTACTAGCCCCAGCTTCAACTCTCAATGTCTTGTAACAAAGCTGGAGACATTTAAGGAGAGGTGAGGCTGAAGGCACTCAAGAAAGCATAGGAGAAGATCTGCTATCTTTATGTTTTTCCATGTATATACTACTATGTTTGGGGAGCACGTCAAAAAATGGAACATAACAAAGAGATATTTTTCATTTGCCCAGAGTTTCTGAGTGTTCAGTACACTGCTGAGAACAGAAGAACTAGTGTCAATGAAGTAGCTACATTCCCAAATGGCCAGGTCGATGTTGCCACACACATGAACACAGTGCTTTGTTGAGCATTCACAGAGAATGAAGCGACAGCAAGATTTCCTCCTTTTCTTGAGTTAAAGCAGAGATTTGAACTTAGGTCTTCTTTCCAAAACATTCCCGCAGTGCTAAAAAGATAACTTATCACAGAGACTTTCTACATCTTGCCAGATAAAGCAATGCTGCTCTGCTTGAAAGAATTGAACGTTCAGTTTGGCTAAAGCAGCCCCATGCACAGCCCTACTACCTCTCTGCCTCACCCACCTTTGATTATTTTGTTATAGCACATTCAGCACAGAACATCTTCAGAGCAGCCCCTGACCAGGAGCCCTCAGCCACCTCTGGAAGAGGATGTCATTCTCTGCTACCCAAGCAGAGACCCTGGAACAAGCAACTTTGGCCTAAGGACCCTGTGTCCTCTGTCCCCACCTCGCTCAGTGGCACTGAACCCAACACCTGGAGTCTCTGCCAGCACGCAGAGATCATTCCACACTCCCTCCTGAGAAACATTTACGCTCTTTGTCTGCACAGCTGCCCAGAGCTACAGAGGGAAAGGATCTCATTTAATGTTTTGCTCTGGAAAGGGGAAAATATTATCAAATACTCTGCAATTATATATTACGGAGTATTATAAAAGAAAACTCTGCTTCCTGCGGACATTGACATCAAAACATGAGGAGAAATTTGTAGTTCAGAATGTTTTCACTTGTCCCTCTAATAATTGCAGAGGAAATTGTATGCAGCAGTGACACTGCTTTTTGTCAATTAGTATGAGATGAAAATGTTTGTTGATTCCAATTCTGCATGTATCTATGCTAATTTCATGGTGTGTTTCCAGATTAAATCCTTCAGTCTGACAGATATGTGAAATGTTATATGGCAACATCTGATTTATTTTGTTAGTGATGCTGCCTAATGAGAAAAGTAATCAGTCCCACTAGCCTTTGCTTTCAAATATCAGTTCCCATTAGGGACATTTCTGTAAACCCTTACTGCTCTTCTTCAGGCTATTAAGTGGAAATTTTCTGACTGAGAAAACTTTCCAAATCCACACATCATAATTTAACTGAAATATAGTTATTTTCTGCAGTGGATATATTTTCTATATTTTGCTAATAGCTTTCTTTTGCTGTCAAGATTTGAGCAAAGATTTTTTTCTCCCACCAGACAATTATTCACATTTGTTTAAAGTGGCAGTGGAAGCACAATTAATCCACAATCTGTCATGATGCAGTCATTGCCATGTGCCATAACTTGTCACACTTTTTTTATGGAATAAGCTGTTGAGCTTTGTCATAACCCAGAAAATTCTTCCCTAAAATTTAACACTTTTAAATTTAACAGATTTTTACAGATATTAAAATAAAAAATCATTACATCAGACTGATAGATTATGTTCCTTATCCTATAGATAACTGCTGTAGTAGAATTTCCAGTATCATTCTTCAGTCAGCTGGAGAACTATGTAAAAAAAGTAGATTCCTACCTCCTAAATTTTTGTTAAATATATTCGCTTCCCCATTCTACCACTATTTGCACATTACTTATGAATGTAAACCAATTGGTGACTTAGCCTAATATTACAAGAACAAATTACAATTTTCAAAGGACTAGTGAAACTCTCTGGAGTCTGAGCCCAGATGATCAGACCCCTTTGAGTTTCCTGAAGGCTCAGTCTGATGGCAATTAATGGAAAGAGAGACAGCTTCAATTCCGTTGTCCTAAAAGTAAATTTAATAGTACAAAAAATAACAAGCAATGAGGCATCCACTGTATTGGACCGAACCGGATCAAGGCAGTAACAAGGGCAAAAGGCACAAGGCCAAAGCGGGAGGGTCCAGGGCCAGGCAGGGGCACTTATACACCCCGGTGTAGGTGGGGAGTTAAGGTGGGGTCTGAGGGAAGGGTCCAGTGGAGGACAACGATTAAGAATATTAAAATTCTTGCACTAAAATCAACCTATGATAACACAGAGAACTAAGAAATTTCTAGTAACAATTTGCATAGAGACCATGTGAATAGGTCTATTGCTTATGGTGCTGGAAATGGGGTTTCCCAAGGCATTTCTGCAGGGTTCTCTTCTTCCCTGGGAAAACCACTTCTACAGACTAGGTTTCCCACTAGTACTACCCTTACTGGTATGACTTGGATTCTTTTTGTTGTATTTTACCAAAGATGAGAACTTAGCTGTAACAAAAAATATCAAAACTCACAGTATTTAAATCCCAGAGCAGGTACAAATGAAAAAAATTGCTTTCATATGAAGAGAAAATGTAGAATCTCCATCTAAAGCCTAATTTACAATCTTATCTATGTGGTTCATGAAGTCCAGATTACTAATTTTTACATATCAACTGATAACTGCAACAAATGTCTTCATTGTAGAGCAATAAAATTTTTAGCATGAATAATTTTCATAAGTCCTACGAAATGTGACATGGTTTTAAGAAAGTTTCTTCTCAGTTCCTTAGTGGAATTTGTAGCATCTAACAAAAATGGCTCATTTATTTATCTGACATTTTTAATAGACTTCTGTAAATAATTTGCAGTGTTGTTTTCTTTACACAAAGCTATGTAGCAGTGCACAACTTTCATTACAATTGCCTCATAAAATGTCAAAAGTATCAAATGCAATGAACCAGTTAAATGTACATGACATACCTGGTATTATTAATGAAAAGTTCCTGTAATAAAATGAGATCATTTATCTTTGTTCAAATCAGATCCACATATCAAGACTCTAGAGATAAACTGGCATCTTAAATGTACTCTTTTATATACTGAATCATTAAATTTTTTGTTAAAAATGATAGAAAAATGCATTGTGTAAAAAGACTATATTAAGAAAACAATAGAAAATTACTCAGAGGGTTTTAAAGATCTTGAATCATCTTATATTCCAATATTGTGCAGATTAATAAAAACTATAAATTCTAATCTAGGCAATCCAAATGTTTAACAACTCAGAATCATAATACTTCAAATTATTTTTCTCCTCATCTCTACTCCCTACCCTTTTAAATGAGATTTTTTTTTCATGTGAGGAGTTGAATGTCTCAGTTTTTTCTAGAGCCCCCTAGCATGTGAACTCAGAGGAGAGGGAAATTCAATCCACAAGGGCTTCCCTCTGAGAATTTCAGCTGCTTATTCTGCAGATTTTATTTCCCTCTCCTTTTAGAAATAATGCACAGAGGAACTTGATTTTTCAGAGCCTTGGGCTCTTGCACAGCCATGAACACCATAGACCCACCAGGATGATTATCTAATCATTCAAGAGAAGAGCTATCTATCCTGCTGTGTTTTAAGCACTTACCTGAGGTGCCTGATTTAGGAATAATATCATTAGAAGGTACCCCATCTTCCCTGAAGTGCTCTTCATGACTTGTCTAGAGAGAATTTAAGACATGATCCCTCTCTGAACAGGACTTGCTTCCTCCATCATTTTAGAAAAAGTGCAGGCCTCTTAGTGCTCGGTATGAGCCTTTCCTGCCTACCCAAGGACATGCTCAGGAATGAACTACTTTTTTACTTCTAAGGCTCACACTCTAGAGAGTTACTTCTTCCACAGAACTACCATGTGAATACATAGCAGAAAGGTGTCAGTCCATCCTTATAGTCTTATTCACATCCTCTCTTAATTTCTAGTCTTAACAGACCTTCAGTTTAACATAGACAATTGTGTGTATATGCTTACATACTTAGTGGCTAATTTCTCGACATGAATGGGCAGATTTCAAGGAGTGAAACATTAGACATAAAACTTACATGAAAATTTCACGAGCAATCATGAACAATCATGAGCAATCGAATGTTCACTTGCTAGTATGTGTGTTCCTAGGAAGTTATAGTGTCACAACATTAAAAATCAAAATGTGATTTGTAAGTGGAGGAAAACTGTGTTTTAGAAATGAGTCACACTGTCCAAATTCTTTCTGGGGTGCCATGTCACCACAGGACTTTCTTTTCAAGACAAAAGATGATGTTCTTTGCAATGATGTGAGGCATGGGCTACATCTTCAACCATCCAGTGGCTGTTCCCACCATTGTCAGCACATAGTGCTTGCCTTGGCAGGTTTGCAGCAGTGTGATGCAATTGATCTGCCAGGCCTCCCCACTTTTCTGTTTTGACCATTGTCCCCGATAGCACAGGAACTTTACCTGCCTGGCCTGCTTGTCTGCAGCACACATTTCACAGTTACAATAACCTTGGGATATAGTGTCCATGGGTAAGTTCACCCCTTGATCACAAGACTATCTGTATGTCACATCTCTTCCCTGATGACCTGAGGCATCACGAGCCCATCAAGCCCTGGTATTTCCAGTCAACATCTATCTGAGACACTTTAATCTTAGCAGCTCCACCTGTTCATTGTTGTAATGCCCTTTGGTAACTTGACCATTGGGTATGTGAGCACCTACAACATGGACTTTTACAGCCAGTTTCTCTACCCTGGCAGTGATGTCTCACCACTCTTAGACCAGATGGATTTTCCTCTCTGCTGCCAATTGGCTTTTTTCCATCTTTCCAGATAGGCCAAAAGAGCATTTGCTACCATCCACAAGCCAGCTTAGAGGCAGAGTCTTGGCCATTTCTCTCATTCAGCAATATCTAAAGCCAAGAGGATGACTTTAATCTCTGCAACCTGATTTGATCCACCTTGTGCCTCAGTAGCTTCTGCGATTTACCACATAGGATTCTTTCCATACAGCAGCTTTCCATTCTCAATTTGCCCCTATGATATGGTAGGAAAAGTCAGTGAAGAGAGTGTATTGCTTTTTATTTTAGGTAGGTGGTTATATGGTATAGCCTCCTTAGCACATCACTTTCTTCTTTTCTTCTTCTTATGAACTGGAATTTTTACCTTAAGGCAAATTCTTGATGATCTTAGAGATCCCTGGGTAACTGGGATTTCTTATCTGAGCTGGCTGAGTAATCAAAGAGATCCTCTACATGAGGCATCTGTGGCATGATGTGTGGAAGGGACTTTACCTTTGAACATCCAGCCCCGCACTGGTAGTCAGGGTGCCAAGAGGAGCTGTTCTTCAGTACCAGTCACTTCTGAAATAAATCAAACCCTTTCATAAACTTTCATAAGATCTCTTTTTCAGTTGTGGTGTAACAGGCCTTGGATCCTTTTTATCTCCAACTCCAGAACCTCATGGGTCACTCTCAGGTCTCCCTGGCTGCTTTTTGCCAGAGACTCCAGGAAGAACCATTCCCTGCCGCTGCAGTGTAAAGCACATTTTCGCACATAAAGACAAGATGGACAACATTCCTGCCCAGCTGGGTCCCCCTCCCATCCCTAAACCTGAGACAATGGAAAAAAACAATCAATAGCTAGATCATCTGCACCACACCACGCTGCAATGCCTCTCTGCTGCAGTGGGGTCAGACTCTGCTGGGGTTTTTACCCTGTGCTGGGCCTTCTCTGCTGAGCTCAGCAGCATTTGGCCAATTTCCTTCAGCACCACGTTCTGAAGCTGCATAATTTCTTTTCTTTTCTTGGAGCAGGGCACACATTCTGATGGGCCTGGTCTTGCTCCCCTTTTCTTGGAGCAGCATCTCGGGGCTGCATTCACAGTCCAGCTATGTTTGCCACTTTCAGAGCTCTATCCTCAGAGGACCAGAAGGCACAAGCAGAGACAAGAAAGGGCAGGGTGGGCAAGGGCTGGTCCTGACATCCTCTCCCAGGAAGAGATGGAAACAAAATGGTGCAATTCCAGGAGTTACTCACCTTTTCCTCTTGCTGAAACCATGTTCACTAGAGATGATGTGCAAGGTGTAGAACAACAAGCTGGCCATGCCCATATATTCTGCCCCATCTCTGCAACCAGAACACACACAGTGTAATTTATGTTTAACGAAATAATGCTAAGAATCCAAGGAACATGCAGGAAATCTACCTAATATTTTGGAATAAGTGCTTCAAAATGATTATTCTGTTAATCTTTAGAGAATATAATTCTGAAATAAACTGAAATGTGCCATTCAAAATGGTAAGCAACCACTATGAAATTGTTCTGAGATAGAACTATTTTGGACAAATTAAATGATGGAACATAAATGATTGTAGAAAACCGATCAGTTTTCTTCCTGTAGACCCACATCTTCCTGTTGTACAAATGATCTTTCTGCAGCATCCAAAGTGAAAAGCCCATGTTAATAGTAAACAAATCTATAGATGAGGAATTGAGTATTACTGTTGTGAAAAACTAAACCAAAAACAAAACAAATGAAAACCAAAAAAAGAAATAAAAGAACATAATAAAAAAGTGCCTACATAGTTCTTATTTCTGTTACAGTTTCTGAGAACAATGAAAGCAGCTGTAGTAGGAGTTAGCACTGTGGATAAATGAGAGCCAAGTACAAAAATCACAGAAATATCAGAGATTAAGATGCTGTTACATAGAAGAGACAAGACAGAGTCTTGGCAAATACTGAGAACATTAGAAAAATTAAATATATCAAATATACAAACATATTTCACTTTTGTTAGTGGAGACTTCCTAACAAAATTTTATGGCATTGTACAATACTAATCCTGAAAAAGCAGATGACAGTAAAATTCTGTATAGAAAAATATTTTAAAAAAGAAAGAATTATCAGGAAGATTTTTACATCTATTTCCATTTTCATTACTTCTTTAAATGAACAGCCAGACAATTCAATTTTTGCAATTTTCTGTTTTTTTTTTTCTATAGGCTATAAATATAATTTCTTATACATTTCTGGCTAACCAACTATGTTAGCAGTTTGATACTTGAAAGTGCCATATAAATTCTTTAGTTAGGTTTCCTGTAGCAACATTTGTCTAGTGAATTACTGTGCTCAGCAGCAGCTATTTAGTCCCAAGACAGAAGGCAGTACTCACTTATGAAGAGCACTGTGGGGATGCTAACAGATAACTACACTGTCATTATTATGAATATATCCTCAGGATGCAAGGAAAAAAAAAAAGATATTTCAAACACGAGACTGATTTAGAAAACAAGGTTTGACAGAACTATGCAAAGGCAGATTATGTTGCTCTGACAGGCACCTTTATAACTGAGGTTAAAACTAATCCTAAAGCTAAAAATTTTAGTTGACTTCTTAATTCAGTGATTCTTCTAATGATTCATGGTATATCGTGTAAAATTTCAAGTCACAATTCCACTACCTATACTTGAATTAAGTTACTTGTAAAAACTATGCAGACTCCTGTGGCTGATTGGTGAAATTGATCTCAGAGATGATTCCCTTCTGCCTTTGATCTAGTTCTTTGTCCAAGAGAAGGAGGAAACCCCTTGCTGAGTCTCACACCTGTCTTTGAGTGTATAATGGGCAGCAGCAGTGTAGGCAGTCAGCACATGTAGGGTACCAAATTAACTGGACAGAGTCAAGAGATACCTCTTCTTGTCAACGAATTTAAAAAGGGTAATCCAGATCCTGTTCACTGCTGTGCTCTCAGAAGCTTGGAGTAGAACTGAAATAGACTCATATAAAGCTCAGACCAGCTATTTTTATCTGTCATTGAAAGAATTGTTCTGAATATGCTACCTAGCAGGACTTTCATTTTACCTGGTGATGTACTGAAAGGAATGCAAGCTGCCAACCCAGTCCAGGGAGAGAGGACGGTTCCCATGTAAGTCACTGAACAACCTTTCCTCTGCTCAAAGAGACTTCAAAAATGCAGAGTCATTATAAACAGTTTTTGATGCAGGCATTCTTAAATATAAACTCTGGCTTTATCTCATCAAGTCCTGTTGCTTAAGCTGAGTTTTAAAGGTGCTTGACTGTATCTTAACAGAAGTGCTCTGGTTGGGTCTAGCTGATAACTGAACATCACAATCCAGGTCATAGTAAGTACAGATTTCAAAAAAATAAAATTTCCCCTTATCAACTGATCAAAACTTCTTTTTGATAGGAGTCACAGTGCATGCTGCCTACATCTCTGGAGCAATGAAGTCTACTGGGTTGAATTCCAGATATGACCTGGCATACCTTCCTACTTCAAATAGAAATCAAACTTAAATCTGTTAAAGGAGAATCAGTAATGGGGGAGCATAATGGGTATTTTTAAGAGATATTGAGATACATACAAACACTAGAGGCTTGGCAAGGATATAACACTAGAACATATCCTGAGATGTGAAAACTCTTCTACAAGGTTTCTGTGTTGCCCCAGGCAGTATTGATACTTCTACTGGGTGCAATTTGTTGATGACTTTATCTCATTTATTTATCTGACAGAGGGAGGCAATTTCATTCAGTTGCATAAACATTAAGATGTTATTAAGATCTCACAAACTTGGCAATTAAAAGAAAAAATAAAAGAAGGTGTATTTTTCTTTAAATTGAATTAAGCCATATGACCCTCAGATGATCTGCAGGCTAAACTCTTAATTGCTTCCACCTTTATTTCTTCCATTTTGTTTGGGTGTTTTTGTTTAATTTAACACTCCAATGAACTGTTCAATGAAAAAAAATGTGTCAAATATGAACTTCCACATTTTAGCTTAAAGCAACAATGTAAGATAGTCAATATAAATCTATTTATTCTTTTTGTGATGATTCCCAGATGTAGGCTTTGATATTTCATGCATCACTAAAACTATCAAGCAACAATTGTTTTCTTGGAGCTAATAGAGATGGAACCATTCATTTTCCTAGTGTCTTTTTCCTATTGCTGATGTTAAGTTTTTGCCTTAGCTGTTTCAGACAGGAATGAATGACTCCCCCAAGGCAGAAAGAATCTGTAAATTTAGTTTTGTATTCCACCCCAAATCCAATTATTATAACAACCCTGCTACTACTGTTATAGTTAAATGCCTGTCAGTGTTTCTATTATAACCCTTTCTGTGGAAGTTTATAACTCAAATGTTTTAAAAAAAAAAGTGCTCCAAGCTAAACCTTGGCATTCAGGGTTCCAGCTCAGAATACATTAAAAAGCAAGCCAAAACCATACACCTGCAAAGCCTACCAAGCCCCAGCTTTTTCAAACATCTCTTTGTCTGTTTTTCATCCTTTTTAAATCAGAAAAAAAAAATCAAAAAATAAAAAACTGGAAAAGAACATTGAAGATGTCATTCATCTTGTTTGCAAGTCAACAGCAAAACCAGACAACATCTGGACTAAAAATGTGGGAGCAATTCATCTCTGTGTAAAACTGCTGATTTCAGAATCTGCCTGGGTGCTACTGTGGCTGCAGACTGCCTCATGCCTCAGTGTCTCCCAGCATAGGCTGCTGTATGGGACAGCTAATACCCACCTGGTACAGTTACCCAATTCATGTAGTGATACAGGCAAAAGGAAAAGGGACAATAGAAATATAAACAAATGACTTTTTCCTACATTTTAAAAAGTCCTAATATGAAGCTATAGAGGATAGATCACTCATTGATATCTGATGTTTTGTAAAAATCAGGGACATCATAACATATGTTATGTCTTTGCTTATTGACTATAAATAAAGTCCCTTCATCTCCCTCTCCTATAGTACTCTAACCTGTGAAAAACAGGACTCATTGAGCAATTCAGAAGATCAATTTTGAACATGGGGAAGTCAATAATTAGGATGGAGATAAGAATGGTCACAGATGTGGTCTTAAAACACAGCCAGGAGCAACATTTGCTAATATCTATCACTTACTGAAACACTGCACTGGGGAACATTGGAATGAACTATGCTACCTTAGGAGAAAACCTTTTCAGAGAGCTTTGATTATCAGCTTTTTTTTTTTCTGTGTTTGTGGTTAGCTGATGGTATTTTTTCTTTTGCTACAAAACATTATTCATTCTTTACTTTGTTGACTTTTTCTAAATTAATTCACAAAATTAAAGAGGGTTTACAGTTACAGAGGGTCCCCAAGGTTTGCTTGAGTGGCTCAATAGATTCTGTCCAATTTGCCTTACTTTGAAGTTATAAGACTTCCTGTGCCATTGTTCTGTGGCTTTAAAACTTATAATCTCACTACATACTAGGCTCAACTAATTAAATGTGCCATCAGCAAGCTGTCACCCCAGCATGACCTTTATTTATATATTAGAATCTACTAGCCTCATCTATTTGCCTTCCCTTACTTAGCTTTTTGGAATTTTGAAATGGATAATTGAGAACTCTTTTTTCATTTGCTTGTTTTGTTTGTTTGGTTTTTTTCTTTAGTGTTAAACTTTTGTTTCCACTTCCCTTCCCAGGGCTTGCTAACTTCCTTGAGAGGGTTTTTTTTGTTTGTTTGTTTGTTTGTTTTGGTTTTGTTTTTGTTTTTCCCCCCCTCTTTCCTTATTTTATATGAGGTCTAAGTATTTCAATGCTTTCCACATAGGAAGGAAAATTATTTTATATATGTGAATGGAGTTGACCGGGTAGGTCCTTTCAGTTTTAGGAATTGCACCAATTAACATCAAATGAGGATTTGCCTCAATATGTTTTGTACAATACGTTTAGCATTCTGAAATGGAGGAAGATACATGTCTATGCTTCAGAGTTTTCAACTTTTATTGGACCTGAGCAGTCTGCTTGATTATTATAGCCTGTATTTTATAATTTAATTTAAGCACAGTTCAGTGCTATAATGCAAACCATTCAGCTCACTTATTATTTCCTGAGTCTGCTACAGGGTGTATATACCTTGCTGGGAGATGTGACATACAATATTTCAATGATTTAATTTACAATGCTAAATTCTTCCTCTCTGTAAATACAATCTAAATGGCATGAGCAGCTCTTAGAAATGTATGGAAACAAAGCCTTTTATTTATATTGCTTTGGTAAGTTGTTGCAGTACAGAGGTTAAATATACTTGTAATATCTTTTATTTGCACTTCATTTTACAAGAAAATCATGTAAACAATAGGAGTCCCCTGGTACCAAGCTGTCATTGTTTAAAGCAAGCCAGCAACTAAACTCTGCACAACCACTTGCTTACTCCCCTCACAGTGAGATGGAGGAGACAACTGGAAGAGTTAAAGTGAAAAAAAACTCCAACATACAGAACACTAAATAAGATTTTGTGCATTGTCCTATTGCAACTGACAGCTTATGGGCAAAAGTCTGTGAAATTTCTTGCACTGTCAAGTTTAACTTTTTGAAAGACTCCTCTTGAAAAGCAAGGTCAAATTGCAATTTTAGGAGGAGAATAGGTTTTGTGAACTCTGTCATCACCTCATTTTGCCTCTATGCAAAGAAAATTGTATCTCATGTTCCAAGTCACAGTACATTTATTCTCAGATAGTTTTACACGGCATTCACCACCAAATATTTTCTGTCAAAATGTTTATATCAACTGTGGAACTGTAACAGAAAGTAACTACACTGCTATAACTTGGAAGGAACAGATTTCTTCTGGGGTTGGCATATCTTTTTTTATAACAGCGTTGCTGAAATATTGCCAAATATTTAAGTACAGTGTGGTGATCAATAAAATGAGTACAGCTATTTCTGTACTGTTTAAATGAAGGTTATAACTCCCCCCACCACATATGATATTAATTGATTAATGATAAAACTGAAACCTAATCAGTTTCTTCTAAGAATCTGAGAAACATGAAACAGAAGCTCTTCAGACATACTAAAGAAAATGTTTTCAAAACATAATACTAAATAGGATAAAAATAATTACTTCCAAATGACAAGCTAGGGATTAGTGAAAAATTAAGGTTATAGTAAAAATAAAATATTTCACTGTAAAGGCTCAGATTTATTGTTGCATTATATATTGAAAACATCAGGCTTCAATTTAAAAATCTCTACAAGAAAAAATCAATGTCTGAATTCTAATGCATGCCAAAGGAAGAAGCTCAAGTGTGTACTCACTGGCACTGTGGGCTGGCTGGGTATTTCCCACACTACGGAGTCTGGCCAGAGAAGGTAGGAAAACTTGTTTATGGAATGGCTCTAAGCAAACCATAACTTGAGTGGTGACCTGTCTGTGACTTATGGTTTGATTTCATGAATTCCTGATGTGTAATATTCACTCATTCTTACAGGAAAAAAGTACTGTTGAGCAGTGTAAGAGTATTTAACCTGGAGCCATAAGAGACAAGTTTCAGTATAGAGGGATGTTGAGATGGTACTAAAGACTCAAGGATTCATGAAGAAAATACTGGTCTTCATTAAAAGCTATAATCCCTAAAAAAGTCTCACAAACAGAAGACGACAACTAAACATTATTGTTTAAAGAGAGTTTAAGGCAAGGGAGGATGGCAGTGAGCATGTGAACAGGCAGGTTGGTGGCATGCCAGTCCTACCTGTGAGTACTGTTGACTCTTTACAAGCATCTCTGCTTGTAAAGTCTCTTCACACAGTAAAGTGACACCCCAACAAAGGTGTTTGTGAGGAAGTTTGCATTGCCACCTCATAAGACAAAGCAATTTAAACTCTATAGATCAACTGGATATGTCATTTTGTCACTAGCATGGAACACAAATCAGGGGCAGGAATCACAACTTCTCTCCGAACTCCTTCTCCTACAGACCATACAGATCCAGCCTAGGTCACAGAGTGAGAAAGCTTGCAAAGCAACACAGATGTAATTAAGCTGGCATCCCTTGATTTTTTTTTTTTTTTTTTGTAGTGGTGTTGTATCCAGCTTTCACCTTTGGATGTCTTTATGATTTTAGATATGACCATGAAGCTCTTCATTGAAAATTGAAATCGATGCCTTTCTATCTTGTCATTTATAGATTCACAGGGGAGAAATAATATTAGTTGGTAGTATCATTCATGTATGATATTCCCCAGGAGACCAATGTAAATCTTCATGAGGCTTGAAGGGTCACTTGTATGTTCTTTGCTTTTTACCTGCAGAGGGTGATTTATAAAGGACAAGTTTATCATTGAACATGTTTTGCTTGCCCTGGCTTAAATAAGTGCAAGGAACAACTGCTGTATTTATAAACATGACTGGCAGTTATCTTTGATCAACTTTTTATCTCCTATTGAACCTTTCTGAGGGGAGCATATATAGGCTATATTAGGACTAATTTATACTTTTTTTAAAAAGAAGAATTAAGTTTTTTTAGCATGCTGGTAACCTTTTGTATCTTCAACAGCCGTCATCATCATAAGACTCACTAGCTTTTAGCATGCAAATAGGTAGAGTTGCTGTTATAGAAATTGTAGAATTCATATCTAACAACCTCCAAGCTGCTGAAGTGAAGTAGAAATGCCATTTAATTATGACTATCCAAATTCACTAAAAGGCAAGATTGATCCAAGAAAGGACCAATCTATACTCACTTTGATTAATTCCTAGTGTATAAATGAATCTTACTGATGTTGGTCCACTACATATTGGATTCAGCTCTTGCCCATAATGCTATGAATTTCATTGCAGCATTTTAAATGTCCCTCCCTCCCTCCCTCTCCACATATTCTCAATAATCTTTTCCTTTCCTCACACAGAGTACTGCATACAGTTCTGGTGTCCCAAATTTAAGAAGGACATGGAACTGTTGGAGCAAGTCCAGAGGAGGGCCATGGCATTTATTAGAGGGCTGGAGGAGCTCCCCTACAAAGAGAGACAGGGAAAGTTGAGGCCATTCTGCCAGAGAAGAGAAGGTCTTATGGAGACTACTAAGTAACCTGCCAGTACCTTGAAAATACTAATAAAGTCATAGTGAGTGGAAAGTCATGACAATGTTTGCTAAATTAACTGTCAAATTCACATTTGAAAAGATAAAATCAAATTAAATTCAGCACCAGTATCTGAAGGGCATGTACAGGGAAGCTTGAGAGGGACTGTTTATCAAGAACTGTGGTGATAGGACAAGCAGTAATGGATAAAAATTGAAAGAGGGGAAATTTAGTTCAGGTATTATAAAGAAATTCTTTAGAGTGAGGGTGGTGAGACACTGGAACATGTTGCCCACAGAAGTTGCAGATGTCCCAACCCTGGCAGTGTTCAAAGCCAGATTGGGTCAAGCATTGAGCAACTGGTCTAGTGAGAAGTATCCCTACCCATGACAGAAGGGGTTGGGACTAGATGATTTTTAAAGTCCATTCCAACCCCTTAACATTCAATTATTCTATGATTTTGCATTATTCTTATAGAGATAGATGGGGTGAGAATATTTTTGTGATAGAATCAATGTGGAGCCTAATGTTTAAGCACATCCATCCAACCACAAAAAAAGATGGTTTGATTGTACTTGCATTACTGTGGGGGTTTGTTGGCACCTCCAATTCAGAATTCTACAGATTAAGTAGAACTATTTGTTTTAGACCACAGGTGGGATCCAAAGTCTCAGCTCTCTGACTGAGGCCTGTAGCTTCCATTCTCTGTGAGGCACATGTGAGCCTTTGTTTGAACAGCCATTTGCCATGTAATTGTCATATCTCATCAAAAATATGCAGAGATTCTTGTTTGTTTTTCTGTAGGAATGACAATATGATAAGGAATGTGATAAAAAATTGAATTTAAAATATGACAATATGTTTAAATTGTTGGGTTGTTTGTTTTCAATACCTTTTTTTTAAAATACTTTTTTCAACTTAATTTGTTGTTCCTCAAATACTTTGAGGAGGACATAATGAAATCGTAACAAGAAAGACATATCTAAGTAATACAAAACGAAAGAATGAGATTATTTTTCCTAAGGACTAATACTAATATTATGGAGAAATCATACTGTTTCTTATAAAAGAAAGTCTGAATACAAAGAATTTTTGAAGGAGTCAAAAGCGTGAGAACAAGAGACATAGTGTCAAAAAAGTCCAGTTAGCTTTCTTAAATGTACTTGACAGCATTCTTCAATTAAACATTTTGGAAAAACAGAAAAAAACAAACAAACAAGCAAAAATATAAAGAGAGAAACCATTAGTCTCGAAAGTTAATTACTAGTTAGAAGATAGAAAATCAAGGATAAGAATAAGCACACTGCTTTCACAGTATATAAAGATCACCAGTGAAGGTCTACAGGGACCTGTTCTAAGTCTTTTGCTTTTGAAAATACTAATAAAGTCATAGTAAGTGCAAACTCCTGACAAAGTTTCCTAAGTAAACTATCAAATTCACATTTGAAAAGATAAAATCAAATTAAATTCAGCACAACAAATGGCAATTATGTACATGAATAAAATCCCCTTACATTTGATTACAAGGTAAAAATCTCAGAGTAGTTTAAAAAAAAAAATATATATATACTACACATAAACCAGTTTCAGCAAAACACTGTTGCAGTGCTTGGAAGTGGTCAAGAAACCACAACTGGATATTAACAACTTCTAGGAGTGATTTCTAGCAGGTTGCATGAGATAGGACAGGATCAAAGCTCACTAAATGATTTTGTCATGACTGTAAAACAATTTTTGCTCTTGCAGATTTCTGGGTGCATTGAAGTTTCAGAAAGCATCATAAGTCTAAAAGCAGGTTGACTTTTTATGACACTGTCTTCAGTTGTCTCCAAACTTCCAAACTCCCTGGCACAATGAAAAACAATGGGGTAAGAAAATAATTAGGGAAAATATAAGCAGGAAAATATCCTAAAATGTTAATGTAATAAATCTAAGTAACTGTGTAGCTATTTGGGTTAAGGCTATTGGGAATAGAAATTTTAATGATTGTGTAAATTGGATTGACAGCAGTAATAGAAGGCAACAGACAATTTACTTAAAATTCCAATAGAATTGTTGAAATGTTGAATGCAGCTAAAAAAAATTGCACTATAAACAGTGGATTTGTTTCAGAGCTTTATGTAATTGATATATTTTTCCTCTTGTACCTTATTCTACCCCAATTATAATTAAATAAATGACTGTACTTTATTTTCTAAAATGGATTCCAAGACAAAAGTGTTAACTGAGCTGTGCACTGACAAAGAAATATTCTTTGCTGAAGTGCTTGTAGGGGATTTCTAACATCCCTTGGAACATTCGTCTTTAAGGCAGACATCATAAAATATTAATAAATAAACACTGACCTAAGTGAAAGGAGGATGGAAAGGAAATATTTGTAGTAAAACGATTTGTACAGCCAAGGAGTAAGATGGGTCAAGCCAAAACTGTCAGCACCACAATGAAAGAACCCTGATATAATCCCCTAATATAGCACTAACATCTTGCCATAGTGGTGAACTTTGTGACCTTAGCAAGATCTACTGCAATTTCTCATGAGAAATCTTTGTTGACCTATAACCCTGCTGATACACACAGGAACATATTGAGGACACAGATGTACTACCAGGTAGAAACAAAAGGTTCTTTTGGAATTTTTCAAATCCCATTGTTCATTGCTAAGGAACAGGAATAAATTAAATACATTTTGTATGACACAGAAGTGTCTTGGTTATAGGAAGGAGAACATCAGAAGATGTCATGAGCTGAATGTAAGGGAATATTATTACATAAAACATGTCATGCAGATCATCAGCTGCACTTTTGAACACTACATCTGCAAAATCATGAAGAACTTTTTTAGAATGAAGCTGTCATGAGCCATTGCACAGATTTTGGTCTTTTAATACTCAGCTGCTTGGAAAACTTGATTTTTCAGTATTTTCTGAATCATTCAGGAACCAGACAAATTTAAAGACCCCTTACCCTTTCTAAAGAAGGCAAGTGAGAAGTTCTAAAGTGAGAAGTTGTTTTTTAGGGGTATTCAGTGTCATCCCTAGTATGAATAGAATAGTATATGTATTGACATGAATTTAGTATCAGAAGGTGTATAGCAGGCACTTATTTAGAGAGTTTAATAGAGAAATATATATTTTAAAAATGTACAGTATATGTTAAAGCATAATGGTCTCCCAAGAGATTGAGAAAAAGATGAAAATATTGTAATTGGCTAGTTAAGAAATCATTTGTGATACCCTCCTTTTGGTAAGTTATATATATATAATGATTTTCATTAAGCAGAGGCCTCACTATCAAACAAACATAGTAGGAGACAAATATATAGGCAAGTAAAAAAGAAAGAAGATTCAAGGTGATGAAAGAAAAGAAGGTTCCTTTCTGCTGCTGCTTTCTTAGCCAAGCTTATAATTTTCTTAACATACAATCTCATAAGTAGGTGACCTATATATATATGAAATTACATTTTCAACAGTACTTGAAGATTTTAACCTCTACCTCTTTAAAGTGGCTATGCTCAAAACTGTTAATCTATTTCCAAACTGCTTGTATAATTCACATTTTAAAATAGAAAACAAAGACCATAAAACCTTAATGTATACAACAGCAGTATAATTAAGCATAAACAGTATTTTCCTACAAGTAGAAACTATTCATTACAGAGTGACAATAAGTTGCTTCAGGATTCTGAACTTCTTGTGATTAATGTATTTCTTGTTTGCATCAGCTTCACTTCATGCCTCGCTACACACTCAAGGTGTCCATTAATCAGCACTGCTGCATAGTCTGTCATTTCTTGTTGCTTAAATAACACAATCACTTGTGGTAAGAGGTATGTAGAACTGCACCAAATTTTTCCACTTTGAGCTTTAAAATTTTTTAAGTGGCTTTTGCAAGACATTTTATCATCATTCTAGCAGGTTCACAGGTGCATGAAAGACTCACATAGAATTAGAGCAAGTGAAGTATTTTTTAAGTACAGATGCCCTTGTTCTCCATTTGAGGACTTTTACTCAGCATACTATGCAGTGAGTTATGGTAGCTTTATTTGACACTCTCAGATGCAGTGGAATGATACTGAATTACATGGTGGTTGTAGTTTATTTTTGCCACAGTGAGGCCTCCAAGGATGACAATAACAATACCATGGAGTTAATAAAAAAAAATTGGAGACACACTGAAATCTCAAATATATCCTTTCAAATATTACTGGGGAAAAAAGGTACAATTTTTAATGATGGTCCCAATTTTTTGAACAAATACCTTAAGAACCCAAAATTTCCTAATCCATTGATTTCTCAGTTTTCTAAGGGACTATCTCATATGTTTTAGTGTCAAAAGAATGTTTTTCCCAGTAAAGGAATTAAAATAAAAATATTCTTTTTGACATAAGACAAGCAGTGTTTTTGTCAAAACAGAAATATATTGTTAAAAGCAAGAGGAAAAAGAAGCGTTCTAGTTGGAATAGAATAGAGCCATTTAATCCATTTACTTTGGAAGGCACGTAAAGTCATCATCCAGTTCAACTGCCTGACCACTTCAGGACTCATGAAAATGTAAAATGTTGTTAAGGGCATTGTCCAAATGCCTCTAAAGCACTAACAGGCTTAAGCCATTGACACACTCCCTCTTAAGCCTGTTCCAGGGTTTCACGACCCTCTCAGAAAATAAATACTTCCTAATACACAGCCTAAATCTCCCCTGGTGCAGCTTTAAACATGGCCACACTTTCTACTGCAAGGGAGAAGTGATCAGCACCTCCCTCCACAATTTTTCCTCCTTGGAAGCTCAGCCTCCTTTTTTCCAAAGTAGACAAACCCAGAATCCTTAGCCTCCCTTCCTAGAATACTCCCTCCAGCCCTCTCACTAATTCTGTTGTCCTTCTCAGGACACATTCAATGATTTTCACTTCCTTCCTAAATTGCAAGTTCCAGAATTGCACACAGTATTCACGGTGAGGCTGCACCTACACTGAATAGAGTGAGATAATAATCTCTTTGTACCAGCTAGTTCTAGAATTTAATCCTTATTCTGTTAGAAAACTGGAGAATGTTCTCTTTCTTTGAATATTAGCAGAGAGAAATACAAGCATCTGGATTTATGCTTTAGGAAAAGAGCTATTTATCTTAAGCATATAAAAGCTGAAAAAAAGATCATGAGCAGCTTTTAGGAAAATTAACTTATGGAATTTATTTCTGTTTCCAGACCCTTTAGAATTCTCTAACAGTACATCTTTAGAAATTCAAACCTCATTTTCAGGGGCAAAATATGATAAAAGCCATTGTAATGTTGGTTTAAAAACCCCACAAAACTGTACATGAGAAAGAAAAACTTTGTATTTAATACCAGTGTTCTTCAGAACCACCAGTTCAACAAGAATTAGAACAATTAACAAAAAGAGAAAAGCCATTTCCCAGCCATAAACCAAAGCAGGGAAAAACAAGAGATTTTTTAAATTAAAGAATGATTTACTGCAATTATGCTCTACTTGGATTCAGAAGCAGCAGTCTACATTCATTATTTATTTCCTAATACTAAACTGCGATTAATAAACTAGACACATTCTGCACACAAGGATATACAATAAATTTCTATAGCTTCATTGTTTTTGTGTCTGCAAGGTGACTTTGAAGAGAAATTTGCACATTGATATTTTGCTATGGTTTAAATACAAAAACAAATGGTTTTGCTGTTTTGTACATGAAAACACAAAAGTCCACACTTAAGGTAGGTTATTACCACCTTAGAAGATCTTTCCACCAGGACAGTCTCATGATAATATGTTCCATTGCTTGGCTAAGTTTTATTGATGAGGAACTGAAGTGGAAAAATATGAGTCCAAATTCTTCCTGTATTATGCTCTGTATCACCAGTGTCTTCTGACCTCTGGAGAGCAAGTAAATCAGAGAATAATTTTAATGCATGTTTTGCTCAAAATCCTTGCCAGTCTCTTGCAATTTGAAACAGAAGTTATTAACAGCCTTCTAAATGAATTCTAAACCTAATGATTACCAAGCAGGATTTTAGTATTGTATCTTGTCCTAAGTTGATATAAATTCAATTGTTTAACTGTTTTAAAGAAATTAATTCTATAAAAAATCTGTTTCTTGAGATTATGCTATTAAAATAAATAAACATTTTGTTAATAGATGTTTTAGGCAAGCCCAAAATTGAAATTGATAAAGAACCCTAAAAAATTCTATTGTCAACTAAAATGTTCTGGTTTAGTGTTCAGACTCCAGGGAGAATTTGTATGTCATTATGATAGGATGTGGTTTGTGTGCACAGCATGTAAGTGATTTTCCTAACACATAGACCATGACAGATATGTAGCATGCAATGTCTATAAAGGCTTTTCATCCAAAAAATAAAAAGAAAATACATGGCTTTGTGTTACATGGTAAAGCACACAGAGCTGACTCTGGTAAGTACAAGCAACTGCTTTGAGAAGAGCCACATCAACTACTTATTCAAAGCAATTTGTTGAATATTTATGATTAAAAAGACATTTTCAAGATGAGAAATTTATACAGAGTGTTCACAGATTATTCAACTACTTTGACTAGTAAGTAACCTCTTTTTATTCTTTAGAGTATGTTTCTATTCTTTATTAGTGGGAGCTGTGAGTTTTGGAATGTTCATAACACCTGTACTCCCATCAAATAAGAATTTTTTAGTTGCATTACTATGGCAGAGAACATAAAAGCTATGACAGCTGAAACCTGTGCCTTTATTGCATGCAGATAATAAATACAACAAAACTACAACAAAAAAAATGTAGGATATAGGGTGGAGAAAAACATAGATTTCTGACTAACATATCTACAGAATTTTTCAACAAAAGCTTCATTTCATATTCTTGGCTTGGTCTTCTTTTTACAAATTAAAAAAAAAAAGAAATTATAAATATATTTGCATAAACAGGTACAAGTTTAGCAGTCACCAGAGAGAGAGTATGAGAGACATCTACATAGTCCAGAGGTGAGATCATCTGAAACCCAAGCTACCAATGCAGCAAAAGGGAAGGAGGACTCATTAGAATTTTTTTTTTTTTTTAATGTGCAGGATTCCACCAAAGCTGTACAAACTGGTTTGTGTCTACCTCTTTCAGGCCAATATAAAAAACAAAAATATTTTTTGATATCTTTAATTACAAAAATCTATTTAGATTATAATGGCTGAGAGTAGGTGTCCTGGTTTGAGCTGGATTAGAGTTAATTTTCTTCCTAGTAGCTGGTACAATTCTCTGGTTTTGATTTAGGTTGAAAATAATGTTGATAACCTATTGATGTTTCAGTTGTTGCTGAGCAGTGTTTATGCTAAGTCAAGGAATTCTCTGCTACCCCAGCAGCAAGGAGGCTGGGGGTACCCACAGAGCTGGGAGGCCACGCAGATGATCCCAGATGACCTAAGGGATATCCCAGCTATCCCAAGGGATATCTCATGTGCTGTCATGCCCAGCATATAGAGCTGGGGCAAGAAGGAAGGAGAGGATGCTGAGAGTGATGGTGCTGTGATGAACTACCCTCAAGGGGAAGGAAGCACCTCAGACTCGTGAATGCGCTTTGGTTGAAAGGACTGGCAAAAGTTAGAGGATATGCACACAATTAGAGAGTTAGTAAATTACACACTTGGTATGGAAATTGATATATTAATCCCTGATCTACTATATAAGCACACAGCAGTGCATTTTGGATAATGGGGTAGGGTGAAAAGGGAGAGAGGAATTAAAGAGGGAGAGATTAATTAAGGAAATACAGAGAGAAAGAAAAAGGGAAGAAAAAGGAAGAGGGAGAGGGAAAAGGGAGGAATAAAGAAAGAGAGGAAAAAAGAGAGAAAACATAGAGAAAAAATGATCACCAGTCCTGGTTCCAGCATCAATCCAGCTGGCGAGACGTCCATCCTGGTTTCAGAGACAATCTAACTGAGAAATTGATTAACATTGATCCAGCTGTATCAATCTGGTCAATGAGGTGTACAGGGTCCTGTGAATGCTGCCTGAACTTAGCAGGATGCCTTTTTATGGAGAGGTTTCTCCATCCAAAAGACAGGTTTTGTGCTTTCCATGTAAATTAGTTAACATATGCAATCCTTTCAGGTGTTTCTAGAAATGGATCAGAGAACTTTGGTGGTCTTAATTCCACCTTATTGCCCATGTCCACTTCCTACCACTCATTCTTGCACTTGCAATGTACTGTGTTGTGGTTCTTTCTCACAGAAAATTGCTGCCCGATCTCTACCTGTCCCCCCTTCTTCAGTCAAATATTGTTCTTTCTCACAGCATCTAAAAATACCAATAATCCATGGTTATTACCAGTGATTCTTGTCTGTTATTACTAGAAGTCCTTTGCTGGCTCCACAGCCATGTGGTTACTGGTGTTTGAGATATGCACATTAGCCCCTTATCTTCTGGGAATTCAGAGCTCAAAAGGGTCTCACTTTGCACCACTGTTTATAGGATCGCAAGAGAGTGAGATAGCAATTATCCATCCTTGCTGCAATTCAAGTCAGTAACTTTCTCTGAAGTTTTAACAAAAAAGGTATTATTCTACTTGGATTGTTATTCAGGTGAGAAAAAGAAGTTTCTCAAGGCTGTTCATTAAAAAACAGATGCTCATTAGACAACACAAGTTCCTGGGAGCAGACTGTTTCTCATAAGCTCAAGAGGGGCTTAGTCCAGCTGCACTTTGTCAAGGCCAAGGCCTAACAAGCATTTCTCAGGTCGCAGTGAGGCTGGAGAGGAGAGGGATGCAGCACCACAATCCACTCTGTGACTAAAGTCAGCTTCTCTGTGCATTTGTCTTCCCAAGTCGTTGTTAAGTGTGATTGTGCCCTGTGCTCGTGGGGATGACTGAACACCTGCCTGACATGTGAATTTGTGAATTAATTCTTTGCTTTACTTTGCTGGAGTGTGTGGCTTTTGCTTTCTCTATTAAATTGTCTTTATCTCAACCCATGAATTTTCTAGTTTTTACCCTTCTAATTCTGTCCAACATCCCACTAGGGGAGTGAGGGAGAGGCTGTGTGGAGCTAAGGTGCCAACTCAGGTTAAACCACAACAGTAGGAAAAAGCCAACATTTGATACAAGTCCTTTGGACATAAACATTATAAAAATATAATACTTGATGGTTATGCTGGCTTTAAGCCAAAGCACTCATTATTTATTCAGCATGCTGAAGGATCAGCTCCAAGTAAAGGAGTAAAAAGCTATCCTATGTGGTGATGGTGGAAGGAAGAATACTGCATTTTCTCTAGATATTGAGATTTACATACATAATGAAGCAGAACTGCAAAACAAAAGTTTAGATCTCATTATTTCAGTGAATGCCACCAAAAAAACCCAAAATTCCAAACCCCAATCTCAAGAAAAATAAACAAAATTTCCCCCAGAAAACTATCAACAAAAAATCCATTTTAATACCTGCCTTAGCTACAAGTTTACCGTAGTATTCTTATGAGTTACATGACAAGCCTTTTGTCTCTACTTTTTGGTAATGATTTAACTCTCATTTATGACATCTTGCACAACCCCAAAACTTAATATGTATAGTGGTAAGCATTCATACCCATGACTGATATAAATGGGAGAGTACCTTGCAAAGGTAACAACCCACATTATCATATTGCTGGGTGACAACAGGTTTAAATGTGCTGCACAACCAGGACCACATCAGAAATTATTGGTTCAGCCTTGTCCTTATTTCTGAAATGTTGTCGTACACCAAAAAGGGCATCCATAACTGAGACATCAGGTCTACTACAGTTTGAAATTCCAGGAAGCAAAATAACTACCTATATATGTTGTACAGGATTTCAATGAATATTAATAAATACTGTGGGACTGCCTTGAAAAGATATAGGAAAAACATGTATCAGTCTCTGCTCTGGGTTGCCATTAAATTATTATACTGAAGTTATCATGGATCTTATGGGGTTCAGGAAATTACAGGCTGTCATAAAACACTATCAAAGGTATTAGGTGATGTTTCCTGAGTAACATAAATCCTAGCATCCCTTAATTAAAGTGCTTAACTCACTTTTTTGAGAGATTTTTTTTAAGAATCTTGTTGGCATAATCATCTACCTCATTAAACTGGTTCCATGCCAGTGTGACTGAACTCCTGTCAACAGAGTCAAAGAAAAGCAGAACTTGTGCAGTGAGGTGAAGAATCAAGAGTAACACGAATAAAACAATCAAACTGAACTTTCACCTTGTCAGAATCTTTTCTTGTTAATTTTTATATAATTATACTGAGCTAGATACATATGAGGGAATTAAGATCTGAAAAGAATGGTGTAAAATTGCTATAGTTCCCTTCCCTTCCCTTCCCTTCCCTTCCCTTCCCTT
>VYXD01007592.1:1415177-1499448 GCA_013397195.1 Hylia prasina
TGTTTGTTTTTTTGGGGGGGGAGGGTACACATTTCTATTTAAACTTCTTACTGTTAGTGTATCCTTTTATAAACACTACAGTTTTATTCTCTTGAAGTGGCATTGATTTGGACTTTAGGGTTTGATGCCACTGCAATTCCTCTGGTAATGATAGCTTATCTTGTTCAAACACAAACTTAATGTCTGGTCATGTGAGATATGGCAGAAGTGTTTTGTTTATAAAACTCAAAGGCAGCAACACGTTTTTCTCTGTTTTATAGTATTAAGTGAAAACTTCTTACATTGGTGCATCTGTTACATTCTTCTGTTAAATAGTATTATATTTTCAGAAAGGGGATGCACAAAACTAATAAAGGCATTTCTAGAAGTGTACTTTAAAATTTATAAAAATCACTATTTACCTGTTAAGTAATGCCTAATTAATGATCATGAATGGTTTCAAAGATTGCATTTCATTTGTTTCAATGAAACAATAAAAATGAAGAGCATAATGTATGGTGACTGAGTGATTTGATTATGAATTTTATACAGGAATTCCTCTCAGGCCTGAAATTCTGGAATAACACTAACTTTGTATATGAAAATTTTTATTTTAGTAGTTTTCAGTTTGCATGGACATGAAGAAAATCTTTAATAAGAAAAGCAAGAAAATGAGGAAAACCAGGAAAAAACCCACATAATTCGAGAGTTGACCGAGACGCTGATTTCAATGTTGGGATAGTTTTTACAGAACTACTAAACTCATGAGCTCATTTTTACCTAAACCTCCAATTTGCATTAAGGTCCTAAATTTCACTTGAAACGAGTATTGATGCTCTTGCATCTCAAAGAGCCACAGGTGATCTTTTTCAAGATGTTTTCATTTCCATTGAAATATATACTCTTAGTGGGAAAGACTCTTGTTTATTTGTGGATTTAATTTTGTTTATTTTCTTTTTGTTTAGGTTTTGCTGTTGGTTTTGCCTTTCTCCCCCACCCCCCTACCAAGAGGCAAACAGGAGAAGCTGCTGCATTCTTTCATATTCTGAATTAGAAAAGAAAACAGAATACAGATAGTACAAAACCAAAAGATGGATTAGGGATATTAAAGGGATTCAGAAGATGGGATTGTTATGTGAAAAACAAGAAAATATTGAATATACAAAAAACTGAGGGGAAGCTGAGCCTAAACTGTTAGAATAATTAAAAATATGAAAGGCATAAATCATAAACATGAAAGTGTAAAAACACAGTGATAGAAAAAGGCAATTAAAAGAATGTATTTGTCTCTTTTGAGTAATTAGAAGCCCAATGTTCTGTATTTACAGGAACACAGACATGGAGATGACCTTAAATAATAGTCAAGAGGTGATTGCTTCTTGAAGGCTCAAAAATTAAAAGGCTCATTTTTCAATTCCATGATTTACACCAGTCACATTTTTCTCAGGGGAAAATGGAGGGAAAGCTGTCAAGCTGTTTGTCTGCTTGACTTTGGTTTTGCTCTTTACACAGGGATGAATTGCACACTAAACAACCTCAATATGATGGTCAGTAAATTATGCTTACTTTTTATGATGTATTCACTTACATTTTAGAATTCAGTGAGTGAGATTCTGCTGTAAACCATGCCAAAACACATGGTTGTATCAGAGAGGGAAAAGAGAAAAGGAAATAATTAAAAATACATAGATCATATAGATTAATCAGTGACTTTTTAAGCAAGGCAGAAACCGGGAAATTCTGATTTGTTTTTAAAATATTTATTACAAGAAATCAGCATCTCCTTCTGTCAACAAACAATGTGGATAAACACCATTACATTTTATTCATAATTTGTCTTGTAAGAGATTTTTTATTTGATGGTAGAGTCCTTTGGTTCTGTCTGGGATAGAGAAAATTTTCTTCATGGTAGCTGGTATAGTGCTGTATTTTGGAATGAGAATAATGTAGGTAAACATACTGATGGCTTAGGTTTTGCTGAGCAGTCCCTACACTAAATCAAGGAGTTTCTGCCTCTTCCTCCACCCCACCAGTGAGGGGGCTGGGGGTGCACAAGGACAGCTGACCCCAGTTGACCAAAGGGATTCCCCAGACCTTAGGGCCTCATGCTGAAAAAAACAAAAAAACATTCTGGAGGAGTTGTCAGGGAGTAGTGATGACTGCTTGGGAACTGCCTGACAACTTTATTTGTTGTTATTATTATTATCATCATCATCATCATCATCATCATCATCATCATCATCATCATCATCATCATCATCATCATCCCTTCTGTTCTAATAAATTATCTTTCTCTCAACCCATAGGTTTTACTTTTCTTTCAGTTCTGTACCCCATCCCATTGTGGAGCAAAGAAGAGGTGACAGAGATGTTCCACTACATGTGGGGTTAAACCACAACATTAGTCCATGATATCTGGCAATATTTGTCTCTTGGGTTTTGGGTTGTTTGGGTTTGGGTTTTTTTTGACTATTGCCTTACATTTAGTCTATCTATCTATCTATCTATCTATCTATCTATCTATCTATCTATCTATCATCTATCTATCTATCTATCTATCATCTATCTATCTATCTATCATATATTTATCTAGGAAATACTGGGTTAGCTTTTTGATGTAATTTGGTTAAACTCAGCTTGAAGATGTCTAATTTCCAAAGGTTTTCATAACTACCTTGATCTAGAGGGCACACTTCATGAGTTGATATAACAATTTTTGTGGTGAAGGCATTGTGTCAAAGAAAATTTAAATGTATTTCAAATAATTTAGAACATCCAAGGGAATTAAAAAAAACCCCCTATTTAATTAAATAGATTTTTATTTGTTTGTTTTTTTTTTTAATCCAGGAGTAAGGATGAAGAGATGCAGTGTTGCTGTCATTAAGCACTCAGCTGCCTGCTCATGCTCCCCTTCTCTGGTAGGATGGGGAAAGAGTCAGAAGCCTAAAAGTGGGAAAGAAACACAAGAACTGAGATAAAAATATTTTAGTAATTAAAAAGATGTAACAGAAACAATAGCAACAGCATATAATAATAAAAATAGTAGTAGTAGTAATAGTAGTAGAAGTAGTATGGGAAAAAAAGAGAAAACCAATGTGAAACTTCCAAAATTGTGACTAAAAAATTGCAAGAAAATAAGGTCCAGCTTGGCACAATAAAATTATAGGGTAAAAGTTTATTTCCCTCTTTTAAACTCGTGTTTATGAAGAAGGAGGAACACAGGAGGTAAGATAAAAGGGTAATTGACTTTTGAGATATCCTTTTTTAAACTTTATTATTAGATAAAAATACAAGTGCATATACTTAATGCACGATTTATTGGCATAACTGGCCTTTAAGTTTATGAACTGTATATTTTATTTCATGATTTTTAGGATTTAATATTTAAAATGAGTTTGTGCTCAAGCCCAGGAATATCCATTTTATTCATCACAACATAAAACAAGACAATACTCTCTTGTGCAATAATAATGGAGTGGGTTTAAATTGCATCCTAAGTTTTCATCCTGATTCTCATCATGTATTTAAGATGCTAAATTAATATTTTAGCAAAAATCTGCTCCATGAAAGGCTGGAGGTAGTTTTTAGAATGGTTTGGATCATATTTGTTATTGACAAAGAGCAGAATGCATGGTATAATACACAAAAAACAAAGCACTTTTCCAAACAACCTTTTTATTCTTATATTGAAACAAAGTAAAATTCACAACTACACCATAAGCCTTGAAGATTTTAATGCTTTATTTCTTGATTTTCTGGGGCTTTATGCATTAAACTTTCTTAGTACCATGCTTCAGATTGTAGATAAATTTTATTTTATATTTAGTACCATCTACTTCTGGGATCATTCTGTAGATAGCTTAGTGTAGGTTTGGGTAATTCTAGGTTACTCCATCATGACTTATGGGTGTCTGGAGAGGACACGTGTTACATTTCACAAATTGTAGACCTGATATTGAGTATCATTCATTGTTTTTTCAGTGTACTGGGGAAATTCTAGGCTTCATTCTTTAAACAATTTTAGTATTTTTCTCCCAGGCAAACAAACACATACATGTTAATAATGATAGTAGTTCCTTTAAAATTGAGTGAAATGAAGTCTACTTTATCACCTCCTCTTGCTACTGTCAAACTTTTTATGTTCCCTTCACATTAGATAAAACAATTTTAAAAAATTAAGTGTCCTGGGTAACTCCTAGCCATGCAGAGACATGTACAAGGGAAATTAATTTCTCAGGTTCATTAATTTTTACATTTAAGCAAATAATATTTTTTTATTTTATTTTTTATTGGGCTTGCTTAGCAAGAGTTTTACAGCATTAGAAAGGAAGAGTATATTTATTAGGATGAAGAATTATTAATCCTAAAGGCCACATAATAAGGAAAAAACATGTTAAGTGTTCAGGTTTACTATGAAAAAGAGGGAGTTTCTTGTATGAGATGTATATTTGGACTATAGTGTTGAAAATGCCAAAGTCAAGGGTTCAATCCCTTGAATATTCTGTGATTCTGTATTGGTTTGTAATAAAGTTTCTCTTTTCAATTTTTAGGCTTTGACAATATTAATGAAATTATCACCATATATTAGAAATTGCATGTTTGTGAAAATTATAAAATGGTTAATGGTGAGTCTCATCTTTAATCTCAAGCAAAGTATAGCTTCTGCAATAAGATAAAGTTACTCTCTAGACAAAGTATTTGACTCAAAATTTTAGTCATAAGTTTAATACTGCAAGCATATTTCAAAACTTCTGCTGAAATTTATTATAAGAATTCCATCTGTGTATTTCTTTCAGCATCTAAATTGCATGTCAGTTTTGTTTGTAGGACTGTATTTCAGTCAATAAAAATTTACTACGACTCAAATTCACTTTTAAGTGGTGAGTTGAAGAATCACCTAAACTTTGTCCTGGTTCTTTTCTTTGGAAGAAAAACATTAAATGACATTTTAATTTTTTTTTTTCTTTATACATGCTTTGTTACCTACATGTGTGGAGTCAGTCAAAACCACAGGTTTTGCTTTGGTTTCATATAAAGAAGATGAACTGCTTTTCAAGAATTGGTGCAGAAATCATGAAGGCTGCTATGTATGCTGCAAGTTATTATGTTCATGTAATAGCAAACCTTGTGTTCAATTAGATCTTGATGTATGAGTTTTATTTTTTATTGCAATCCATCAGAGATTTTACAGGGTGAATAACAGAACTGCTAAATATGACAAACATGTCAAAGTCAGTGAAGGATTATGATCTGGTATGAATATTATAACTGTTTCATATAATAACAGTAGAGTTAGAACTGTTTGTCAACGCTGTTATAAATTATCTACTCTTGGAGACGTAGTAGTATGCCTACGTGTATGGTTCTAAAGGACAAAAATTCAAAGGCTTTCCAGAGTGAGCTATCTTATCTAAAGTAGCTATTTATTACCCACAGTATCCTACCTCAAATTTTAAGGATTAGGAGTGAACCGAAAACTGCTAAATGTCTTCAAAATTATTCTCTTTAACAATATGTTTTTGTTGAAAAATATTTGCAATATAACACCATAATGGCCAAAATTCACTAGAGTTACACTGAAATACTGATAAAATAATCTGGTCAGTCCTGATTGCCACTGTCACAGCAGTGTTGTTGCTTGTAGAGACAGCAGTAATGATATCAAGATTCATACTAGGTAAGGGGTAAGTAAAGTTGTATAGTATATCCAAGGAACTTCCTAGTTCCAAGATTGTACAAATGCAGGCTTTCAAATGAATTTTACTCTTAAAAAATACAGGGTACATTAACAAGACATTTAATTTTTCTTCAGTTTGGGAAATAAGAGAAAGTTCTGAAGAATGGGATAACATGAAAGAAAACAGAGAGTGTAAGTCCATAGATGTATTTAAGTATGAGAGAAGTTTTTCAGGAATTATACACCAGTTGCAAGTCTGTAGCATGATGTAATAATAATAGAATAAAGATTTTTTTCAAAACATTTGTACTGATACAATTGCTGGTCTACCTGATAAATACTACTATGTGTATGTATACTTTGATTTCTCCAACATATTTGAGTAGTGTATTGGAATTCTTTCAAAAAATATTATGTTAGATATAATTATCACAGCAATGAGTAGATGTAATTTAAAAGTGTTTTTTTTAACTACATTTCCCTACAATCCAACAGAGAAATATCACTGTAAGACATGTTTTTGAAAAATATCTGTTGGATTCTTTTCTTCTAAATTTAAACCTGTGACCTATATGACAGGGTAACTTTCTAGTATGGCTGCTAAATGACACTGGTTGATGAGGGAAGCATTGGTAAGTAAAGCTAACAAAACTTTTCCCCTTTAGTATAGCTAAATCCAAGTGATTGCAAATTTGGCGTTTGAGAGTAAACAATACATGTGATATACATCTATATGAATTCTATAATTCTGTAAATCAGTAATTTAAAAGACAGATTTCAGCATCAAAGTTTTATTCTACATATTCTCACTTGTACTGTTCTTGAAGAAAAAAAAAGTAAAGAGGAACACTAGAAAAGAAGGTTTTTTAGTATAGAGAATATGTAGAACATATAACATTCTATACCCAATTCAAGACAACAATGAATACAGTAAAATATTAGGAACATCACCTGAAGGGGGTCACAGTCCTTATGAGTAGTGTGGAAATCATGATAGAAGTTCAGTTGCTACCACTCAGCTTCCTCATACCAGTTAGGACAGATGCTTGTGGTCTGCTGTTTTTAAGATATCAAATTAAATCCACATTAAGTATTGCTGGAAGACAAGCAGTACTTTATTTAAAAATATCAAAAAACAAAAAAAGTTCATCAGGAAAAATTATTAAGGAAAATACCTGATAGTAGAAGATTTTCAGGCTTTTTGGTAACTACACAGTGAAATCCAGTAATTGGAAGGTTTCACCAGCTTGGTCTTTAAATGTAAGAGATTTAGCCTTAATCAATTTGTGTTGGGATAAACTGGGAACTTCTAACACTTGAGCGTGTACAGCTTGTGACAATCAAATTCCACAGTGAGGGAATAAGGCTTTTAGAGTATCAGCAAGTTAATATTGCTAGAGCTAAAGCTTGAAGGCTTTGGGTTCATCAGAACTTGCAGTAGTTCATCTTAACAGGGAAAATGGAACCATATGATGGAACCTCTTTCTGAGGACAATGTTTCCTTTGCTTATCAGGTGCAGGTCCCTGAAGAGGATGAGATTTTAGAATAGCAGTTCAGAAAGCAGCAGACCACGACCAAGTTTCATTTTCCATTGCATGAGGCTGTTGTCCTCAGAGGTGAGACAAGAATACTGCATTTCATTGTGCACCCTTAGACTCACAGATGGCTCGATGTTCTCTTTTGGTTTCTCTTTATGACCATCTTAAAAAGGATCAGATAAATGGCTACACCCAGAGTGGACCGATAGTGTAGAACAAGCTAATAACAAACTATTCCTAATAAGATTATATTTCTCATAAAATATTCCTCAGCTTGTTAGTGGCTTTGGCTGCATGAGCTTTGCCCCTCTTCCCACCCCACTCTCTACCTGGTAAGAAAGACTAGAAGACAAGTAACCTCATTACTTCTGTACCTCTACCTACAGTTATTACAGCCACATAGCAAAAATGTGAGCAAAAATAGATGAAATATTTTTAATCAATCTTTAGACAAAATGATCAATATTCAGCATCTCATCCTGGGGATTATTTATCATGATTATGATGGTTAAAGATTTTTCTAAAAGCTCCTGTTGGAGGATGGAATTAATGTTATTAACAATGCCATTTTCATTCTGAGTGAAAGATTTGATGTCTCCACAGTAACACTTAATATCACTGAGTTACTAAACAAAAATAATGCAACATAAAATATTTTTTTTCATTTGAGGTTTACTAAGCGTTTTAATATTTTCAGTCTTCCACGCTCCATAATGTAGTTAGCTTTTCTATAAGGAAGAATAAATTCTTAATGTGCAATCTGTAGTCATGACACTGACATAAACATTACTGTAAGGAAAAAGTAGTTATATCTTTGGGGAAAATATTACTTAGGTGGTGGTACCTGTGGCAGGACCTTAAACCCCTGATACAGCAAAAGCTTATCTCCCCACGCCATATGGATAGGGTAGGCTGGAATGATTTGTCATGTGATGAATTATCTTGGCTGAGAGCATCCTTAGCTGGCAAAACACTTCCTGGCTTGAATGGTGAGAAAATAAAACCTAAAATTAGTAATTGCAGAGCACAAGCATTTTTACAACTATAAAAGACCACTATGATTTTCATGAAATCAGAAATATCTTATACAGTCTCTGAGTCTGTGGAGAGTTCTCAATGTTAAGATGTTGGCATTGAGTTACTTCCCTGGGATTGAGAGAAACTGGGAGATTCTCTGCATACTGCCATCATTTGTTGGTAACTTGCATTGACACCTAATCTATACTATTTCTTCACTAGCTGTAGCATAAGGTACCTTTACTAATATTATCGTGGAACTGTATTTTTTATCTACTAGTAGTTCCTTTGTGTTATCCTGGGTAGTAAGTAAGCTGTTTAAGTGTTATGTCTGTTTCCTTGGCCTATTCAAATAAATAATTCATGTTGTAGGAGGCCTGATTGGTCATTATTAAAGCCTTGCCAGCAAGAGTGGGTTCTGTGGTGCTGGCCACCTCAAAAAAGCTTCTGCCTACTGTCAGAAACCTGGAAAGGCAGGGATACTTGTCTACTCTGGCCTTTCCATTTGTAACAGTATCAAAGAGGCATTTCAGTCTAGGCATAACTGAAAGTGTTTTTAAAAAACAGAAAAGTATGTGAGACATGAATTACTGACTAGGTTTATACTCACAAACAAAACTACAAAGGTGCAATTATTAAAACAAATAGCCTTGGTCTTAAGAAGTTGTGCAGTAAGGAATAAGGAACATGAAATATCCTGATTGCTCAACAAGAGAACTTTTTAGATAGCCATTGTGTCATACAAATGTTAGTGAAGGGCTGATAAAGAATTAGTCTCCTTCATTTTCTGCACTGTAAAATTAATGGAAATATGGATCATACAGTTGTAAGGCAGTGCAAATATGAGGCGCACCTAGGACAACCTAGAAAATATTCCTGAGATTCATTAAACTTCTTAATTGTTTTAGTAATTAGATAAATGCTGGGTGTTTGTGGGGATTTTTTTTTTTTTTGTTTGGCTGGTTGTTTTTTTGTGAATATAGATGTAAAAGAAATTTTAGCATCAAAGTGTAGTTCTTAATCTATGCTGTTTAGTGATCTGTCACTTCCTGTCAAAAGTTTTGTTGTTGGAAATTTTAGTAATTCAGATGAAAGTTGTCATGTATGAGAACAAAGAGGAAACAGACTATATTTGAAACAAACTTGTTAAAAATACTTAGCAAAATTAAAAAAAAATTATGCAATGTAAATATATGCATTTGTATAATTGGAAAACCATTGTGCCTTATTTGTGGTGTCAAACTTTATAAAAATATCAAAGTTTTAAAACTACTAAATTTATAACTTAAAGCTAGCTGTTAACAGAATGCATCATTTAAAGCTGTTGACACTATAACAACGATTTGATAAGCACTGGCTGTAGGCTCCTAGAATTACCATTTAAACTGGAATCTATTCCAGTTTAAAATTCTACTGAAACATTCTGTTTAGGACACTTTATTGGATTAAATATGTTTTTATCCAATGCTACTTGAACAATAAGAAAAGCTGAAGTTTTATCTTTAGATAGATTTCATCATGTGTGAGCAATTTTGGAAATCTTTAAATTATAATTATACTTAAAATGCTTCTAGTAGTGCACAACTGTAGAATAAACTTTAATTCTCCCTTCATCAACTCATAAGTGTCTTTTCCTACCACCTCACCTAAATCCACTCGTTTCCTCTCTCCCAAGAGCCATTAATTCCTGCAGTTTGTAAATACACACACAAAAAACTGTTCACCATTGGACAATATTTGCAATATCCATTTCAAATTCAAACTTTACCCTTTTTTTACAGGCTCCACATGTATTAGCTCTCTTCTCAGTGCTTATCTTTTCTCTCATGTGGTTATTCTGCTTTTTTGCCAGCTTTCAAAAGCAAGCTACAAGCTCCCTCTCCATGGTGTGTTTGCAGTATGCTGCAGCTGTTCTGACTAGAACTGTTGCTGGAGTGAAATGAGAAATGAGACTATGGCAGAGGAACAGACATTTCTTGAATCCTTTTAACCATGCCTTTGAATTTGTAAGGGAAATCAATACTAAAGGACTGAACCTGAAATCAATTCAAGCAAAAGGAAAAAAAAATCAACCCCTAAACCAGAAAGAGGGGATAAAATAACCTTAAATTAACAATTTAATTAAATAATACATTTTTTAGTACTTGTTATTGTCTATGCTTTGTCTCAACATGATTCCTGACTTTTTCAAGTGTGGAATCACACCCAAGAAAACTTTTGTGCGTTGGTTGTAATTAACCATAAAGCATGAGCTAACCATGAAAAAAATTATGTTCAGCATTCTTTTATTTATAGACTGATGGACTGATTTTTTTTTTTAACAAAAATGAACTAATTTTTTCGTCTATTAGGAATATTAAATATTGAGTATGTTTATAGAGATATCAGTAAGTCATACTCAACAGTATAAAATTGAATTATGACACAGGTAGTCATATTATTATAATACATCTGAAGGGCAAAACAACAGTTCAAAGTTCCAAAAAGTAATTTAGTGAAGGTCATTCATCAGATAGCTACTTCAAGCACAATGATGGAGGTATGTGCACAAATAATGGCATTTCTGCTATTTCTAAATCAGAACACTGAATTAAATGTAATCTGCACAAGTGATTCATGCTTATATGAACTCAACTGATATCACAGGAGCTCAACAGATGTATATTCAAATTAAGGAAGTGTCAAATTATAATTACCTACCAATGCAGACTTGTTTCAGACTCAGGAAATAAATTACTTAACTATCTCCATGCACATATCTCTGTATGATTGACTACCTTCTACAATCATTTATAGTTTGTGTTTGCCCTTTGTACTTTATAATTTATTTACTTCAGTGCAACCTTTTTACCCTGTGTGATACTGCAGTTACTCAAAGGAAATCTCCCATGTGTATGTATGTTTATTCTCTACCCTCTATTCTCTATTCTCTACATAAAAATTATTCATTTTTATGTTCTTAATTCTTACTTAGATTATTCTGATTAACTACTATATTCTATAGGCACAGCATGATGTGTTAAAGGTTTATGAGCAAGTTAAGAATTCACCTTTGTACATGTACACACACATAAGCATAAATATATAAAGGCAAGAATATGTGTCCTAAGTAACTGTGAGCACTGCTGAAGTTTTGGACAGAAGACTCCAGATAACCTACGTGTGAATCATGGTATTTATGTAAGATACAACACAGACGTCTCAGTGTGATATTCTTCATGAGGAGATAATATGCCTAAAGGATGTTTCCTTTAGTGCTCTAGAAAAAACAGGGAATAAAATAAATTCTTGCTGCATAGATAATTTTTGAAATACTGACTAATAGTATCCAGTTCATAATCTGTACACTGATAGATATTTTCATGTCAAGATAATAAAGATCTTTAAAACTTTCCACTTATTTGGGGCCATTTATAACAAGAATGGACAGATGCATTCAATTAAGTCCTATTTCACGTGCTCCTGAATTACTGGGAGCATCTGGAGCAACTTGTAGAAGTGGCAGTACAAAAGTGGAAGTGCAAGTTCTTTCAGACAATTCTCAGACTATTTCATAGGCATAGTGTTGAACAAAGAAGTACTGACTATAATAAAATCAGAGGTTAAATTTCTGGATTTTCAGAATATATTTCAAAGTTAAGGCTCCACTGATATTTAAGTGGCAATATCACCCTCTGAAGGCCCAATTTCAAATTAATGTTGAAACACCTCCTAGCCAGCCTTGTACATCTGGATTCACAGATATTCATCACTCATCAGTGGACATCAGCCAAGATTGATATGAAAAAATGTGTCAAAAAGCAAAAAGTTCTAAAATGTGATAAGGAAATTTTTGCTGTGGTTTCCATAGGATAGCACATGAAGACACCTTACTGCTATAAACTATGTCAATCAAATATTCTGTCCTCATAAACAAGGGGAAAATAATTTATAAAAAAGTTATTAATTGATTGAATCCTCAATTTTCACATTTAAAGACCATTATATTCTTTACTGTAGTTATAATTTTTGAAAAAAAAATTTGAACATAAATTCAGTAGTGTTTGGAAAACTTAAGTTCTTCTTAAGCAACATTATTATAACCTACTCTTTGGAAACAACTTTGCATAAACCCACAAATTGCATCTGTCACTTCATCTGGTAAAGCTGATAAAACTTAAGAAAGTGTAGAAGTGTAGTGTCTTGCTTACAGGTCTTGTTTACAAGTTTATTTTTTTCCTTGACTGTCTGGAAATAAAAGATTGCATATAAACAGTGGAAAGGATATGAAATAAAATATTAGGAGGATTAGAAGAATAGTGGAAGGATAAAAAATAACGCTGAACCTTTTTACAACCTGGAATAATCTTTTCTGAGATTTTAAGACTCTTTTGCTTGTTTTTGGAATGAATGATGAAACTGAACGGTAACAATTACATTTGTGAAGAATCAGATTTTGTTCTCCAGTATGTTCATGATTAGCAAGAAATAGAATAACAGATGTTGAAATAATGGGTCAGCATAAGAGGAACTACTATGTAGAATTTGAAATTTTAGGAGAGATCAGCAATGAAATAGACAATAAACTATTTTGTCAGGTGAACCACTAAACTACCATTGAAATATTTGATATGTGTACCATCTATGTTGAACAGCAGTCTAATATGAAAATCATTTAAATGCTACTACATCAATTGTAAATTTCTACCATCAAAGAATAAGGAAAGAAAACAATAAAACAAGTCAAAACAAAAGAAGGTTTTCTTATTTGGGAATTTTGATCCTTCTTGACAGTTTTCTGATAAAACAACACCACCCAAAATTGCAACATATTTTCTGATTGAAACATATACTTGATATATTTAAGTACCAATGGGAATAATTCTTTCATTTCTATGACATAAAAACTACGACGCATGTGTCAAAGGCATTGGGGTTTTTTTTCTCTTTTGTCAAATATTCTTTTGCAGTACAAACACAAACAGTGAATTTAGCAGTACATTTGCTAATAAAAATTAATTTTAACCCATTAGAATAAAAGCAATATTAAGATGTTTTAATTAAAGAAACTTCATATAACTTTGACAGGAATACTTTTTTATGATTTAACAAGACAAGAATGATGTGTCTTGTCAATAAAAAAAAAATGCTAAACAGCTGTTGATTAAGAAACACTAATGAAAATCACAAATAATTCTTCCACCACATAAAAATCTCAGTAATATAAATTGCAAATTAGCAGTTCTTTTAAGAGAACATTGATATATCTAACTTTGTACATGAAAGGTGCTGCAAGATATCACACTGAGAATGACTCAATAATTAATGAGCTTAACAAATAAATAAAATTATTGTCAGGATCTAGTCACAGGAATTGTCAATGGTAATGGAAGGGTCTCTGTTTCATCTCTAACCTCCTGGCTTTCAATTATAATCAAGCAAAATCTGGATTAATATACTTCCCTTTTCTTCAGAGCTCAGTCATTATTTTAAAATCCTCATATTGCCATTGTGTTATGCATATTTAATAATTCAGGACACTTTTGGAAACTTTAGATTGAAATGCTATGGTTTAAAGGTGGCATTATCTCACTGTAAGCACTTCTCCCACAAGAACCCAAAATTTACCAAGTCCCAGTTCACACGGGGAAGAGTTAGGCCCTTCAATGGTCAGCTGCAAATGGTAGTTCATATATAATTAAAAATAATCTTCATTATTGTCAAAGAAGAGGAATTTCCATATATTTCTTCTTTGTCTCAGTGGTTCTTTATTCTATTTCTTGTTTGAACCCCAATCAATAAAAAATCAAACTTTGACTTCCTCAAAGTAACAGTAATTCATTATTAACCTGCAGTGGACCAGGAAGTTTTTGATAATGTAAGCATGGAAGTAATTTGGAGGGATATTAAGATACCATGCATGAAGAGTCACATAAATATGATGACCAGAGTAACAGAAAATCGGATAAATTATAGAGGGCAAGATCACTGCCCTTGGGGATTAATAACAAATTGTGCTACAAGCCTACTAATTGCAACTGACTAGTGTAAAAAGATTCTGGGTTTTCTTTTCCATCATCTTATGATAGGTTTTAAAATTGCTAATAATTCAGTAATGAAATGGCAAATATTATCACAGAATATATAGAGGAGCATTCCAGCCATAGCTTCTAGCACAGGACACCAGAAAATTGTTTACTTTGTCTTAAATAGTTCTGCTAAGATCTTATCCATATAACAAATAAATAAAAAAGTAAATGTATTTGTCCTGTACATGCCTGTGGACCAGGAAAATTTAATATGATGGTGGAATAAATAATGTATTGCCAAAGAAGGTAAAATTTTTGTCTTATATATTCAAATGATATGGTTATTGAATATGGAGAGGAGAAGAAGAAAGAGAGTAGGAAGCACAATCTGAGCTTAAAGAGTAAAGTACTGGATGTTAATATATGTAAACCAGAAATAAAAAGATTTTCTAAAATAATAAAATACTGATAGCAGCCTTTCAGTAGAGCATCAAGAAAAAAAACTCAAGAAAATTATTTTTAAGAATAGTCTAAATCATTGTATAAAAGGAGTTTGATAACTGGACTTGAAAACATTTCAAGTCTTTTAAAATCCTTATTTGGGGAAAAGAAAAAAAAAAGAAAAAAAAAGAAAAAAAAAAAAAAAAGCCAAAAACCTAACAACCAAAACTATGCTCTAATACAAACTCCTGGAAGAAAAAATAAAACCATGACTTAGAAATGCTTTGTTAGTTTTAAAGCAAAGATGTCCTCTTTAGGCTGTGTCCTCATACACAGCCTAAAGAGGACATCTGCCATCCTGGAGCATTCTGTGATATTCATGTTACCTTTTCACAATGTCAATATGGGCCATCATTAGCCTAGAGTCATCACTCTGTCTTCAACCTGGTTTGAAGAAACTTGTGTCTGTACAAATCCTGTGCCATTGTCCTCTGCACTTGACTCTTCTGTATGTCTCTATCCCTTTTGTTTTTCAAGTTTGAGTGGCCTAATCAAGAGTCTCAGTAGTGAAAAACAATAAGGGACTAAATATTTATAGAAACATCTGTTGCACTTTACTGTCACAAGATTAACACATTTTTAATCTTATTAAGAAACCAGATGCAGCTCTATGTTTTTTCAGCAATGAGATCATCCAATAACAAAAAGAGAAAGCTTGTGAATATTTGTTATTCTTCATGTCTCAATTGCACAAATTTGCTGTTCTCTCTTCTGTGCTGCTTAAAAATGTCCCTGCATGATAAAAAATATGTTTGCCCCTGCATAAGTAAAAGTAGGCAACATCTCTCATCATCAGAGAATCATGATAAACAGGGGTTTTGTTGGTACAACATAATATAGCTGCAGAAAATGAGAACTGTGACTCCTGATCTGTGCAATATTAGCAACTTTTTCTAAGTGTTTTAACTTACTCATTACATATTGTCCTTCTAAAATCAAATTAAATGGGATTGTCACAATAGCATCAACCAGCAGTAATAGGACATAAACCCTTAAACCACATTAGCTGTTCAATGTTATAAGAACTCACAAGCACTTAATTTTTCTTAGCTTTTTCTGAGCCCAGAAGACTCCTCTGAACATGGCCTTTCTCATCAAAGCAAACCAGCATGGCTTATTAGTAATGTAGACTCCAGGCAAAACTATCTAACTTCCAGCAGTACTTGTTGTATTTTCAGAAATCGGTTGGATTGTTAAACTTCAAGAATACCTTTTAACATGCCCAAATACTGCCATGTAAAGACAACTAGATGTAGTACTAGGGCACTGATTATACAAGGGATGGTTTTTCAGGTAGAAATAACTTAAAATTGCTTTTTTTATAAACTGAACAAGAGCAAAATATCCTACATATCACTTAGAACCTCACCTTGTAAAGAAAAATCTGGGGTTTTTTTCGTTGTATAGACCTACAAAAGACATGGTCATGTATGAAGTATGTATGAAGACATAGATAAGAAACTGGTGGTGGCCCTGAGCACATCTCACCTTCTAGGAGCTCAGATGGCTGAATCCAAATGGAATCTAGATGATGTCCTGCACTGGTGGGAGATATCATGAAAAAATCTGGAAGGTTGCCCCTCCTTTCCTTAGGCCCTGTTTCTAGATAATCTGAAGCATGATCAGCGCCCTCAGTAGCAAGGAGATTTGGTGTGGGCTTGGAATGTTAGAGACAGGATCCAGTGTGCAGACAGTGATCAGGGTCAGCCCTGCTGTGATGCTGGTCAGTCATGATGATATATGTCCCAGGTCAAGTTAACCAGCGGGACAACATTAAAATTGAGAAGATACAACCAGGGCAGACATAAATACAACCAGACGAATTTCTTAGTTTAGGCAAAAATCCTGAAAGCGGGATTCAGAACTTGATGTTGGGCAGCAATTTGGAGACACAAACAGAGATCAGGTGAGGAGTGAAGAGGATAAAAAAAAGTTTATGTGTAGCCTGAAACAAGAAAATTAGAAGGTGCTGTCAATGCACTCTACATAGAGCTATTCTTTTTCTTGTCTTGTTCAGTCAAGAATGCTCTCTAATATTTAGCTGTTCAGATTACCCACTGCTGCATCAATAACTAGTCACTGGGAAAATGCCTGCTAGTATCAGTGACAACATCAACATCAATATAAATACCTAGTCCCGTGATTTCAGGTAAATATAAAGAGGTATATTACCTCTTTAAATATTAATTCATAGATAGAAGTAAGGTTAGTGAGATCAGGCCAAAGAAAGCTCAGTGCAATTACCTCCTTTTTACTTTTTTTGTGAACAATTTTGGCAAGGTTAATGAGATAGAAGAAATATGAAAATGAGTGAAATAATGAAGCCAATCTTTAATTTCAGTGATCAGCCTTTCAGTAAACAATTGTCATTCAAGATTACAGAGTTTAAAGGATTTTCATCCATTTATCAGTTTAGACTTGTAGTTTTGGATTCTGTACATTTTGCTGTGCAAACTCTTACTGCAGTAGCATAGTACTTGGAAATTTTCCCTTATAAATGTTAGATAATAGTTTCTAAGTTCATTTTAAGAGTGAATGCTTTTACAGCCTACGCTTCCCCAGTTTGATGTGATCCTATTTACTGCAGAGGTTCTTTAAAAACTCAGATTGATCATGAATAGAAGAGTGATGGGTAAAATATATGAGAACTGTGAGATTATATTCCTGTAAAAATCTGCAACAACTTAGTTATTTGGATTATGAAATATGAAAAGTAATTTCTCTTCCTGATCAGATTTAAGGCTTTTCAAATTTATGGGTGTAGTGGTTTCAATTTCCTATTTCTGTTTCCCAAATTATATATAGTGATTTGACTGTCTACTAGAATTATTTACTCTTTTTCTGCTGTGAGATAGGATTAAGAGAGAAGCAAAGCAGGCCCAAAACTTAACAGGGTATAAAGGTTTATTAACCAAACTACAATAAAGAAAAAAATAATATCAATATTCAAACTTAGTCACTGATTGGTTTTGCTATAACTTTCTTGGAAAAAATCACTTCCTTGCAAAACCAGCACAATGGGGTTTTTATGTGCAATATGAAGTATTTGATCAGCTGCTGACAATTTGAGGTCATATCTTTCAAAGTTATCGCTTCTGTTGAGTTACTATTAAGCAAAAATAATATACTGGCTGTAGTCTTTGTCAACTTGATTTCAGAAAGACTTCAGTCGATACTCATGATACACATAAAATAGCCACCAAGACCTTGTAGGTAATGGGAAGAGATGAATGATTCAGTTCTCTCTGGAAGATGCCAACATTATGCACTGAGGTGGCAAGGGCAAGTGGGTTGCTAACAGTTCTTTCAGAAAAGGTCCTAGCATTAGACTAGGAAAGGTGAACTGCAGATACCTGTCTCTAAAGAGTTAACAGGTAGGTAAGGTATTTCAAGTAAAGAATCCTTAATTGCCGATCTCCTTTATCCTAAGCTGAGATAATTAGGAATTTTAAAGAATAGTTTATTACTTACATATATATCTGTAGACAGACACAAGGAAATGCACAAGAAACAGACACAGAAACAGCACAAGAAAAGAAAACATCAAATTTCATTACAAGAAATATCTACCTGAAACGTTGCTCCTGTGAAAGGAACCTCAACCAAATAAAAGTGAATAATAATATAATCATACTGTGTTGATATATAATATTTATATAACTGTATAATTATACTTGTGGGGATTCAAAGAGGAAGTCCTTTTTAGAATAGACAACAATGTGACTACACTAAAATTTAAAATTTCATTTTTTACACAGATATTCTGTAATGCTAGAAGGTGAGTCTGAATTATTCAAGGGTACAGAATTTAGGTCATTCTCTTACTCATAATACTCAAACCAATAGGCCACAATTTAGTGACTCAAGAATTTCCTTCTACAGTTTTTTTCCCCCATTTTCTCCCTCTCTCTCTCTCTCTTTCTTTCTTTTCTTTTTTTTTTTTTTTTTTTTTTTTTTTTTTTTTTTTTTTTTTTTAATGAAAGGGACAATGGTCACAATAATTTCAAATATGGGAAACATCCTTTTTTAGTGTACTTGCTTTATCTACCCTAGCAACATGCTGCTAAATACCTACTTTTCACTTTATCCTGTTAGGCTTCAGAGGTGCAAATATGCTCATATTCTGCTAAATAACAGAAATGACCAAGAGATTGTGTCGAGTCTGAATAAAATCATCTGAGGTGCCTAAAATAAGTAGAGTGTATAGCTAAAATCACTAGAATTGTTGCAGGTATCTTCAACAACCTATGATATACAAGAACTTAAATATCACTCATAAATTATTGTTACGTATGGATTTATGAAAACCAAAAATCATACATGTAGTACTTTAGTTTCATACTCTAACAAAAAGGAATTTTTACAATAGCATTTTCTTTTATTCAACATGTTCAAAACCAGAGTTGCAATCACATTTATCCATTTTTCAAGCAAACTCAGGGTTTTACTTTCTCATGCACAGAGCATAAAGCAGTTTACAAGTAAAGAGGGTCTCTTATTAGATCATCAACAAAAGAAAGAATCAAACTGCAGACTAAATAATTATCTAAAGGGCCATAAATGATTCTTATTGGTGATCAGATTGAAATTTACACAGCTACCACAAGAGAAATATCTTTTTTTTTTCAAATCAGGGGAATCTGGCATATTTCTTATTAAAAATAAATTGATTCATAATTCCATAATATTATTATTAATTTCACTTCTTACTATGACATTTTGGCTGTATTTGTTCTGTCTTGCAGAATGAAGCTTATTTCATAGAGTGAGGAAATACATTTTTCTCCCTATTTTCTGTTGTTTTCATAGTACCATAACTCCAGATTCAAGGAAATGTGGTTTCTTTAATCTTTCTAACTAATGAAATGAAAGTGTTCAATATGCTTATTACTGTTCTCACATCTATCACGATTTTATATTAAGATATGCTTTTCTCAATCAACTACAGAATTTCCCTAAATATATTATTCTAGTTATTTATTTACCAGTCTAATATAACCAGTCAGATCAATTTCACATCTAAATCTGTTATCCAGCATCATGTGTAGTCTGTTCTTTACAAGGGTGATAAGAAAAATCCAGTTTTCCAGAGTTTATAAGTTTGAGCTTTCAAGGTTTTACAAAAGCTATTCCTACTCTATTGACTTAAATTTTTTTGAGAGCCCACATAAATAGAAATGTTGAAGCAGAAGTCTAGTTGTATAACAGAAATAGTCTTTCAAATTTCAGCTAGTTTTTTTATATCCCACATATGAAATAAGACTTGTAAATCACCAAAGCACACAATAAATTGTTTAAGCTGTATATATATATTGGCTGCAAGTTTTCTGATACACTTCTCAAATATTTTGCTGTCAAATACCTTCCATACTTACACTTTAATATTTATCCCTATTTTTTCACTCAGAAAAAAAAAATCACTTTGAAAAATATGAGATAAAATTCCCCAGAAGACAAACAGCAATAGACAATGATAGTTGAGCATTTTCTGATGTGAGGCATATTAGTAGTACAAGTAGCTTTTTTTAACCATGGCAATGTTTCATTGGCAGAAATCAGTCACTAGGTCGAAATTTCAGCAGCAAATAGAAGAAAAATCACTAACCTTCTCTCCATTGGATCTTTTGATTATTTTGACAATATGTGTGCTAAAAGATGAAGAAACCCTCCTGCTTGCTGATACCAGAATCAAAATCACTTGCCCTCTGTGGTCTCACTGGCAAATTGATCTGCAGCAACTATCATAAGTTTGAAACAAATTTTCTTTTTTTTTCAAGGCACATCTCTCTCCAGACCCCACTGCACTCTGCTATTGAAAAAAATGTTGCTATCTCTACAAATGTCATGAGACAATAAGATTTTGATTTCATTTGCCATAATAGAGGAACATAAGTTTCTTGTGAGCACTGCAGTTTTGGGAAGTGAGAACGAACAGGTGAAGAAGAGTTGGGAAAAAAAAAAATAGCATTTCATTTTCTAGACACAGCCAGATACAGCAAACTCTGCGCTGCAGCACACAGCTGAGCCAATCCACAAAGTTTGTTGCTGCTGTAAAAGAAACCTGGCTCCATCCTCTGTGAAAGGAATATTCTCAGCTTACAACCACCATATCTAGGACTATATATCCCTACAATTTTCTTAGTAGTTTCCTCTTCAAGTGACATGAACTATTAAAATGTATAAGCAGGCATCTCCAAATACTTATGGATAATACCTCAGCTCCACTGGATTAGGAAAACATTGTAAGTGCTCATGAGGAACAGAGGAATATCACAAATGAAATGTCACCCTGAATGAAGTAATCCATGAAACAATTATATTTGTGAATGCTACTTAATATATTATAATATGTAAAATATGTGGTGTTATTATCTTAAGGAAAAATATGAATGAGAGAGGATCTGGAGCTCCAAGCACCTCAACTCTTTTTGAATATTTTTCCCTAGGCAGTTCAGCCTGGTGCTGAAAGTTCTGATGAAAATGAGAATCATAGCAATAAAACAACACAACCTTTTTGTGTTTATAGACATTTCTGGACAGAAATACCAAGTTATGTCACAACTACACTAAACACAAAATAGGGTGAACTTGTCATAAGGCCCATCTGACCACTGGACAGCAGAGAATAAATCAGCCAGAATGAAAAGTTGACACTGTGGTGTTGCAGCGTTGTGGCAATACTAAAAGTACATAGCAGTACATTGTAGTGCTTAAACCTTTAAACTGGGCATGACAGAATCAGCTTTACCTCACTTTATTACCAGTTGCAGCATTATGCAAATATACCATAACAATTAAACCTTACACCATGTGTACTGGAAGGTTTATGGTGTATAATCCCTCATTCCTCAAAAACATGAGGCTTATTCCTAGCTGCTGTGGAGACATAAAAATCAGAAACTCCTGAAGAAAACAAGTCAGCAGTTTATACCGAGAGCCAGTGAACTGGGCAGTGACAAGAGACAAACATATCTTGGGAGATTTGATTTGAGAGATTTGACTCCACAGGTGAAGATTAACCTAAAAGGTCTGGGGAAGTTATGGAAACACACTCCTCTCCCAAAAATCTTGCTGATTAAGGCACATTTATGGACTCACCTTGCTTCTATATTTTCAATATTCATCACTTAGTCTCCATGTCTTCTGAGAGATGTGGAGATTTCTGAGAGGGTAGAGATTTCAGTAGATAGTTTAACATTAAAAGTTAAAGTCAAAGCCTTACAGATCCAGTCTTTTATTTAAGACAACTGAAGGAAATAACTTTCATTTTCCTAGCAGTTCATGTACTTCTGGGCAAGCAGGATTTCAGTAGTTCAGTTTGAGTCTAAATACTTTGATGAGGCAATAAGGACTACGTAATAGCTTTCACAATGAGACTACAGCTTAAAGACACATCTTTAAAATGCCACCTCCATACTCCAGTAACCACGGGAAAATAAGTTTTATAAGACCATTTTCCATTCACATGTAGAAGAAGGGGGCACTAAGAAAAATGGGACATCAGTTACTTCCAATATTTCCATTTAGTAGCTTATAAACTATAGTACATTGAAAGCATATAGAAGATTAATTTCTCACAGAAGACTTTTTTGCAAGGTTCTCTTACCCCCAAGACATAACAAAATGTTATATTTTGCCTTCCCAACATATCTTTATGTCTTTAAGCTCTGTCAAAATCCCTGCACACACCTGGTGTGGGTAAAAGCAAGACCACACAACAGCACAAAGCTCTCCCCACTGTCCAGCAAAAGTTCTCTTTGTCTGTGAACTGAGAAGAATAGATTCTCAATCCAAAACTTACATACCAGCAGTAAATTTCTTTTTAACAAGAGAATTCTCTGAGGGCCACTTACTGATTTCCCGTTCTCTGCTTGTACGTTCAAAGGTCCATAAAACTGACCCAAGATCCCTGCTTTGAATATTTGAAAAGATTTCTTGTAGTTGCATCTGGAGTTTGAATGCTTTACCTAATATTGCCAGCTCTCTTTGTTCAGAATTCATGAACTGAATCCCACTAAGCATAACAACCTGTTAACAATCATAATAATTAACTATAAGCAGCACAGCAAGTTTGGTGCTGTGTGTAGTCTTAGTTGTTCACATCACTATTTTCTCCAATGCAACAGTGAGAAAGTGTAACTTCAACTGGAACACTGAACTTGTCATTAATTTCAAGACATGAATTAGTCTTCTCATGAATTTCAAGACAAAATCTTTACATGATTCTGCATGAGGATGTCAGTCATCACTGAAAGGTAAATGCACTTTTCTCTGGGAGATTAGAAAAGCTTATACTTTTTTCAATTGTAGTACCAAAATGGATTTTTAGTTTCAGTTCCTGTGAGGATTATTTTCTGAAAACCACTTCAGAATAGTTTGTCCCTCACTTAGCTAATATCACTGGTGATCCATAGTACAGTTCACAATTTGAAAAGCAATGAAGAATATGGTACACTCTAATTGCCTCTTGACTGCAGGTAGGTTATTGAATAGGCAAAATCAATTTTAATATACAGTGAGCCGGCTTGGAATTAAGGCAGTCTTATTGAAGAGCTGGTCAAAAGTCATTTCCAATTGAAGAATTTTGCATCTGAAAATGCTAATTTGCCCATTGCACCTTAACTGCTGGTCAAGACTGTCCAGTTTTCTGAAAACGTATCTCAAAAGAAATAAAAGCAGCAGAATCAGTCTAACTTACATTCTATGCAGACAACTAGGGGGAATTAAATTTTTCAAATTTTTCATTATTTCAATGTACTTACTACTTTGTTATATTATTGTGAATAAAAGGCAACAACTATACCTTTGGATCTTTGTCAGTAGTACATCCCCTGCTACTGTGTTCTTATAGCAAAGAAACATATACATTTGTTCTGATATATGTATTCAGACATGCGTTCCAGAAAACCTCTTGTTAAAATTATCAGTTCTATTTATATGGCTTACAAGAAAAGTGATTCTTTTCTCCCCCTTCCCAAAACAAAGTCAAAGCCAGAAAAATCTCCACAGGACTTCCTGAATGAGACATAACAGAATGTAGGAAGGAGATATTTATGTGAGATGCATGTCCTGCCTTAAAAATTGTCTTAATTCTCTATCTCACGCTTTGTTCTTTTTTAATCCATTCCTCTTAGCTCAATAGAAATTCATCTCCAAATATGCTATATACACTATTTCACATCTGAGAAGCTAAATTAATTTTGAGGATTTCAGACCAGTATTTGAAGTTTCAAAAAATTTTAATAAAAACCATGTTCTGAAAATTCACTTCAGGTTTCTTTTACTGAATATTAAGCGATTATCCCATTTCTAATACTTAAAATTCGTGTATCCCATGTTTGTAAGACTTTGCAAACGGTTTTGTAATCTCAGATAAGCAAATGGAATAATAGAAGAATTAATTTCTATGACATAGTTATGAAGAGTTTTTTCAGCTTTCTGAAGATTTTGTGGTTTTGCGTAGTCTTTACCCTTTTTATATGCATATGTCTGTTTATGAAAGAAAAATGTGTCCATTATTATCTGATACCATATAATTTATGATATTACTTACGCATTTATGAATACTTATTGTATTTTCCTAAGTTTATGATTTTTTAAATTGTTCCTGTAAGACAATAAAATGATATAACATATAAAATACTGTATACAAAGAGCAGTGTACATTGTAACACCAAGATTGTTTGGAATTGGTAGAATTCTCAAAACTACTTCAGCTGTATAATTAATTAAAAAGAAAAAAAAAATCTGATTATCAGGCAAACCCATTTTCCCCAAGAAAAATACTCTGAGTTCATAGCTTATGGCTGGTATTGTGACAAGAAGATACCAGATAGTGTAACTCTCAATCCATACCTGTCCTGTGCAGATGGCATAACCACATGGCATGAGCCAAAGTTAAATTTCATGCTTCAACATGGTTAGACATATTTTGTATTACATGTAATAGGGACTCATTTTGTATATACAAGCAGAGATTCCCCAGATGGATGAGATGGTGTGCCCCAACAAATTTGCAAATAACAAGTCCTGTTGTGAACTGAAGTAGTTTCCTATAATAAATATGGCTACAGTATGGTGTAGGAACATGAAACCATGTTTTTCCTACTTTTGTAAAGGACTGTAAAAATTCAATTCAATTTCAAAACATGAAAGACTCAATGTTTACCAGTGGCTTAATTTTTAATGTTGCTTCTCATGAACCAAAAATAAATATTCTGAAGCAAACCCTTAAAAGAATTTCTCAAGACATATTTTCAGGGATATTAGTGAAACCATGGATGTCTGTTGTTGCAAAAAGACATTTCACTAAGACGTATGATGAGCTGCATGTATTTTCTTCCCTCTAATATCTACTGATGCAGTAGAGGACAATGGTTTCTTTCAGAACTGGTAGGGTGCAGTTATCCAGTAATTAATGTATCAAAGTCCCCAGGTATCTCATTCATGAGATAGACTCTCATTATTAGAGGCTAATTAATTATCTGGGGATAGACCAGGGGAGAAGACTCAAGCCTACATTAGCCCTGAATAAGTCATTGCTCTCTACTGGAAAAACTGCATTTTAAGGAAGTCTTTCATATATTTATCTAAGGAGATGGGTGTTCCAGAGGAAAGTCATCCACATTTTCTGGCAGTCACACTTAATGTGATTAGTACTTCTCTTCTTCCTTCATCCTAGGAGGATTACTGCCAGAGGAAGGTAATAATTAAGACTAAACCAGGATCCTATAGCTGGTAATTATTTAAACATGTTTAGGCGAGTTTGTTCTTCTTTCCAGATCTTTAGGCAAAATTTGACTTAAATTGTACCAGTAATGCTACTGGTACAGTAGCACTACTTTAGCACAGTCTTTGAAAAATCATTTCCTAGTATCTATCTTTCTTTTTTTTTGCTGTGAAGAGATAATAAATCTTAATATGAATCTGGACAAATATTCAATGTGATGAAGTGAAAGAGTCATGCCTGACAGACTTGGTGGCCTTCTCGAAAGAGTTGGAGTGTTGGTGGATAAAGAGTGAGCAACTGATATCTTCTACCTGGACTTATGCAGAGCATTTGGTACTGTCCCACATGACAACCTCATCTTTAAACTGAAGAGACATGGATTTGATGAATGAACGACTCAGTGGATGGGGAATTGTTTGTACTCATAGAGTTGTGGTCAACGTCTCAATGTCCATGTGGAAAAGACCAATTATAGGTGAACTATATAAAAAATTTGCCATGTATCTTAAAAAAACATATTAAATAAAAAAAGTAGCATCGTGAATGGCTTAATAATAAGTCATGCATAACATCTCAAGATATCTATGCGTTGGAGAAGGGGAAAATGCATACAATTTCTTCACATATAATTTTCTTAGAAAAAATGAAGGCAGAAATTTAAAGTATTTTATGTTCAGCTATTGTTGTGTCTTATACCCATCAACACCAAAACAAGAAGAAACCATCTGTTTTGGTGACATTCTGAATTCAGTTGCTCGAGGACCCATTAGAAAAACAAGACATCTTTTCACTTGTTTATTTCTGTTCTTGTCCCTAGAATACAGATTTATGTCAACTGCATATTGCTACTCCATTAATGTGCTAGTACAGGATTTTGGAATCACTTTCTGCTGAAAACATTGACCAGATTAGTACAAAATTCAATCTCTGTATATCCAATCATGAAAATTGCAACCTGATTTGGGAAAAGCACATATAACTGTTTAAGGAGACATATAACTTTTTAAAATACTGATAAAAAAGTAACAAGACAGCTATTAGAGAAACAGATTTAAAAGTAAGCTTTATAAACTGTAAATTTTTTTAAATGAAAAAAAAACCCATAAAATTTTTCAAGTTTCTCTTCCATTTTCTTAACACCCTTTCTATCAGTTGGTAGCTTCTTTAGTAGCAAACTGCTTCTGACTGCAGATGATAGGATTGTTTTCAGTTTCCAAGCATAGAAGAAGGAGGTAATAGATCTCTCAAGTGCTGTGGGTTTGTATCCAATCTAACACTGCTCTTGAAAACAAACACCTGTTATTTGTCAGTTCTATGTGCTATGTGACATCCTGTAAATTTTATTTGTCATTTGGGAAAAAAGTTTTGCCCATCAGTTGCTGAGAAAGAAAAAGATCTGCTTGGACTTTGAGGACTAGGAAGGCCACTACTGCTCATCCAAAGGGGCATATTTTTATGATCTATTTTAGATTTATGATGCATCTTCCTTTGAAGGAAATGTTGCATCTTCGCAAAACACCACAATCTCTCTACAGACTGTAACTACAAACCACTGTGCCATATTTACTACCAAAACACCTCATGTATACACAGCAGAGGGATATCAGCAAAGGCTGTTGTCTTGAGAAGTACTTATTAACTAATAAATAGGCAAGCATCATGAAATGCATTGTACTAAAGTAACAGAGGTCTGGACATGGCATTAATATCTTCTTTTTGTCTTGTTTGTTTGTTTGTTTGTTTGTTTGTGGAGGGGTTTTTTTGTTGATAATTTTGGTGGTTTTTGGGGAGGTGTTTGTGCCAGCAGCTATTTCTATAGAAGTAGAAATTCATACTTATCTAGAGCAGTTTAAATACATTTTTTGGTTCCCCAACAAAAAGTTTATTATGGTGTCTGTGGTATTTGAAAGAGGCTTCAACAGTCAAAGAGTAAAGGCCTGAAGTGGCACCAAACAGTAAAATAGAGACATCCTGCTCTTTTTAAAAGGAAGCAAGAGCTAAGCGAGTTACTAATGACTTTGCCAAACTGAGTTTTAACAGATTATCTTTAATTAAAGATGATTAGGACTGGACTCCAGACAGCAACAACCCCAAATGACTTTCATAGCATTTAGCTTAAGACAGAAGTGTGAAAATGTGGCAGAATTGCTACAGATTTCAACATGATCACACACAGTATATCTCACAGACCGTATGTGAGAGCTACATGAATTACATATGTGAGGCAGCTACTCACACCACAAAGCACAGGAGTCTCATTGCTCTGCTAAGGAAACCTGTGTAGGTGTAAAAAGTGTCTTGAATTGTAATGTACAGGATAATGTGAATTTCCCAATTACCCAAAAGACACTTCCAAGGATGGAAGGTCTTTTTGACAAACATTTAAAAGACTTTCAAGAACAATACCAAAGTCCGTAACTTTTGATTCTCCAGAAATAATTTTTGACACTGTTAGACATCAGATTAGATCTTTTATGTGTTTATTCCTAAAATATGCACCCAAAATGGAAATACAAAAAATGGTCACTCCTGAAAATGTTGATTGGTTTATTTCGCACAGTTCCTGTCATGTACATAAGCATGAGGTGAGTGAGATTGGTTTGTTGAGTGGATTTTTTTTAAAAAAGATGAGATTATGTTGCAATCAAAGAATATATGTCATCTTATCTCATTTTAAAAAGCAATGAAAAAATGCACCTCATGCAAATAAAATTTTTGTGCAGGTCAGTGTATAAATGGATGACCTATTCATCCTTGAGCTGTTGTAGTTCTTCATGTGGTATACTACTCCATATCACTGTCTGTTTCATTTTATATTAATATATTGGACTATGAAGCACGACATTTAAAGCCTCCAATGCACATTTCTTGTCAGAATTAACTTCAGTGGCTCAAGAGGTCAGTTTGCCCAGCAGGAAGAGGCAATCTGCTCAAACACCACAATGAAAGCTGACAGAAACCATGCATCATTATACCCACATGTCAACCCTGTTTCATTTTCTGAAATGGCCTGGAGGCATTCTCACAATACAGCATAGCAAAGATGCTTCCTTCTAGGTGAATCTGTTACGGCAAAGTCAAACTCCTAGTCTGTACCACTGGTGAAGGTGATCTCAAGTTAACAACTTTCTCTTGAAAGTCTGATAGAATTCCTCTACTTCCAAATACAAGAGGTTTACAACTTAGGAATTCTCAACAGGTTGTGCTGTGATGACGGTTTGACCTCTCAACTCAGATAGTTTTCCTTTTGCATGGCTGAAATATAGCTCATGGAAAAATGTAACAGAGTGTCCTTCAATACGTGGCAGTTAACAGTATTCAGAGCCAGCTAGAAAATCAGGAAGTCAGAAGCACTGGATGCTTAAAAATATTGTTCGTAACCAACATCATGCATGAAAGCTCCTCAAAATTTTGTGTAAGTTCCTACCAATCTGTATAGTCATTTTTCATCAATGACATTTTCCAGTCCTTGTATCATCAAAATTTTCACTAGCTGAGAGGAATTGAATTTCAAAATTATGTTGACCATGGTGTAAGTAATTTCATTTTTTGCCTTGTTTCAGTATACATTAGACTGATGAATCAGTGCATATATCCTTATAGGTTGAAGGCAATACTGTAGCTTGCAAATATGGAATTAAAAAAAAACAAAACAAAACAAAACAAACAAACACAAACCTTTTAAATTTTTGTAGGGAATTTCCCTTCCCTTCCCTTCCCTTCCCTTCCCTTCCCTNCCCTTCCCTTCCCTTCCCTTCCCTGCATTAGTAATAAAGCATGTTTCCAAACTGTCAAAAAAAATTAGAAGATTTTAAGGTTTGCTCATCTAGAATGCTTTCTTTGTCCTTTAATGATACAGCATTTTGACTGATTATTTTGAATTTCGTTCCCTAGAATAACAGCTATGGAAATTATTTTTAAAGTAGTGTCTCAAAGAAGGAATAAAAGAGACATATGAACATCATTCATCATCCTTTTCTCCAGGTTAAACAGCTACAAAGTTGCTCAGCTGCTCTTCATGAGGTCTGTGGTCCTTCACCAGCTCTGCTGCCTTTCTCTGGACGCACTCCAGCCTTCTTTCTTGAAGTGGGGAGACTAAAATAAAATAATAGAATGCTTTAAAATGAAACCAATATTAAAAGAGAGAGAAAATAAAGTTAAATGCTATGCTTATTTTAGTGTATGTTATGTTTACTCTATGTTAAATAAAAGATTTAGAACATGTTTATATGGTATGGATGTTTTCCTTAGAAAGCATTTTCCCAAATTAAATATTTTTCAATTGTCTTAGGACAAGAGACATTATATTTTATACGTGACAAAAAAAAAAAAATACACTTCAAGGCCATTTCTGAGTGCTTTCTTTTTTTCTTAATGTATTATCCTGAGACATACTGTAATATTTTAATTGTGTATGAGGAGGAGACTGAGTGCCCATAGAGATTTTGGTAACTATATGTCATATTTCTTGAATTTTAATGGTAAAAACACTTAAATGTCTGTTTTGTGGGCCCTTAAATTTTTGTTAAATTAGACATAAAATCTCAGAGGTGAAGGTTTAAAATTTCTCTTATTTTAACCCCCTCAGCTCTACTGAGTTGTAAAGTGCAATCTAACTTATTCACATCAAAAATTGACATATTCCACCACATCTGCTTTGGGCACCTCTTTGTGGCATAAGAGCAGCTACAGCCACTGGGCTTATGTTTGTAATGTGCCCTTTGCAGAAATATCACTGTTTTTTGACCTCATATCTCAGGAATACAGCAGAATTTAGGAACTGTAAACAAGTCACTCTCTCTACAGTGGTCCTTTCCAATACCTCACTAATAACCCACCAGGAGCAGCTAGTCTAGAAGGCCAAATTTCATGTCATGATTTCTATCTACCTCCCAACTCTTTCACTGATATATTTTCCCAGGTCTCTCTGTGTGCAAATTGGCTATTTCAGAGATGCAGTTTCCTATGACTGATAGTTAAGACTCGTGGCTTCAAGGGTTGTCACTGTGGGGAATGAAATGAGGAGATGGAGCTAAGAATGTAGAATAAAGTTGCTGTGGTAACATTATTTATTACCTTATTTATTTCTTTCTATTAATCATAATAACCAATACCAGCCTCTGTCTTTCATCTGTACATTGAGAAAGTAGACATGCTATGACATGGAGTGAACAGGAGGGTTAGATCTCTCATTTCTCTTTTCTCTATGGAACATCTGTACAAAGACAAATCTCGTCAACCCCAAGGTTCAGCCAGCATGATCCTAAGCTGAAAAATTTTAGAGTTTTGAATTTCGATGAAAGTTAACAAACTGCTTATCTGAGAATAAAGGGATCTCTTTTTTTTTTTAATCAATATTCCCCCATGGCAAATGCCTTATGGTTCTTTCATTATAAATGACAAAGGGTCAAGATGATGTACTCATGCCAAAACTGAGTAATATAGCAATGAGCTAAATAACGATTTCTTTAAAAAATGACTTCTCGATAGGTCTCTGCAAAATTGTACCTGAAGCATCACACAAGGCTGAAAGGTGATAAAGTGAATAGTCTGATGAACTATTGGAATTATACATTCCTAGTGAGATATTTTGCTTGATAAGAAAGATGTTAACTTGCTGTTTCTTCTAAAATAGTATAGTTACACTATCAGCAGCGTATTTGAATAACAGAAACATGGATCATGCCAACAAAGTTACTACCTAGGGTAAAAAGAAAATAATTCCACCTCTGTCACTGAACTATTCATCCAATCTTACAGCTAAGTTTCAACTCCCTCTGAAATAAGGCCTGTGAATAAAGGGGTGTAGTGGGCAGACACCACTGAAGGTGAGCACTTCAGAGCTCTTTGTTCACTTCAGGCCCTTCAAGCCATGGGGCAGCAGAAAAAAAAAAAGTGGGGAATCTCCTGGGGTGAAAATAAAACATTCCAAAAATGGAGAGAAGAGGAAAGAAAAAATCCCATCAAAATAAAGCAATGAAAATTCAGTCATTGACTTCAACAAGAAGACCGATGCCCTCCTAGTCTCTGAACAATGGTTTCTACCCCAAAATCCTAATCTCCTCAATTTGTTTTGCTCAGCATGAGGTTAATGCAGAATAAGGGGTAGAGATTATTCTAGGTCTCTCTGGGAAAGAGTTAATTTCCTTCATAGAAGCCTAGATGGTGCTGTGTTTAGGATTTATTAAGACAGTCTTGATAACATACCAGAAATGAAATTTTAAAAATCATAGAATAATAGAATAATTGAATAGTTTTGGTTGGAAAAGACCTTAGAGTCATCAAGTTTCAATCCCCCCACCATGGTCAGGCACACCTTCCATTAAAGCAGGTTGCTCAAAGTCCCATCTTGAACACTGCCAGAGATGGAACATTACTGTTCCCTGCCTCCTCACCCTCACAGTTAAGGAATATCTTCCTAATAGCTAATCTAAGTCTACCCTTTTTCAGTTTAAAGCCCTTAAGCCTTGTGCTGTCACTACTCACCCTTGTAAAAAGCCCTTCTCAAGCTCTCTTGTAGCCTCTTTTAGGTACTGGAAGATAGAGAGAAAGTCTGCCTGGAGCTTTCTCTTCTCCAGAGACTTGAGACACCAAGTGTCTCAGCACGTCTTCATAGGTAAAGTGATCCAGCCCTCTGATCATCTTCTGCCCTTTATCTAGGAGACAAAGGGTGAGAGGGAAACTAGACAGGCTTTTAGGTTCCAGACAGAGTCAATCCACTGCAGGGAGCCACTGATTTGTTTTATTACCCTGAAGAGGGTTAATTCATCTCCTGTCTCTTGTATAGCACTCTGTCCTGCAAAATTTCTGATATATCTGTCATTCTGTATCCGCTTCCTTGTTTTGTTAATGAAAATTAAAATACTTAAATGCAATCATTCACATAAACCTGTTAATAGTCATCTAGCACTTCAAGCAGCACTTCTTTTATGGCAGCACTGTTTCATATCTTTTCCCTTACACTCTTTTGCTATATAATATTTCATTAGTCACAATGGGATGAAGAAGCTAAAGAATCTATCCCAAACCCCCTTTCAGAATCTGTAAAAAGTATTTTTTTAGATAAACATCTTTCCATTTATTACTTTTTAATTTCTATTCTCTGTATTATTAGACTGCTGCATCATAGGAATCTATCATGTGGTCTGTCACTTGGTCACTTTGGCACATATCTTGACAGTTTAGATTTAAACTGACTTTAAGTTTCCTACATTTCTTAATTTTCACTTGCTTCTTCATTGTTCCATACATCTTTTGTTATTAACATATCATTTCACTCTTCACATTTTGCACTCTTCTCAGTATCTCCTAAACCTTTTGCTTCAATACCTACTCTATATTTTTGTTGAAATGGAGCATAACACATATTATGTGCTGTTATATGGTTTATTCATATTGTTCTTTCTATGCTCAGCACAGGTTTTCCTAAATATGGTGGGTATATTCTGAGTCACCAGCATATTCCAGAACATGCACCAATCTGTCATCTTGAATCTTATCAAAATCAATAAACACAGATAATTCTCTAACTACTTAATTAGCAAAGCTATTATGAGAGCAATTTGATGTATAGTTGGGAAAGCATATGAGGCTGAGGCACATACAGTCTATTTTCCTTGTAAATTATACTTTAGATCACCAGTGTGGAAAATATCATTTCACACTTGATTTGCTACTTTGGGGAAAAGAATGTTAAGATTCACAATTCCTTCCCCAACCTTCACCTTCCAGGACTCATCTGACATATTACCCTAAGTATAGTGTATGGTATGTACTGCAGTGGGGCTTCACAGGTATGCTAATTTTTCTCATCTGTGTGTCTGTCTGGTATGTCATGTTGTCATTCTTTTCTTTTGAGAACTAGAATGATGATATCTATTTCCTTAGTCCTTTAATGCTTTCATAATTTTTTCTCAGCTCATTTGTTGAACATTGGTTATAAGATCAGCTCAGCACAAACAGAAAATGTAGGTGGTCAGAAGGAGAAGGATAAGTTTTATTTGGATATGAAGAATTTCTCCTGGGGTTAAGGGTTCAGAAAGTTAATAATGAGATTAAGTCTTTTAAAAAAGACAGCTCTCTTTTGAGAGAAAATCTAATGAGAATTAATCCTTTCTTTGAGGTGAGGAATTGCCACTTCCTAGTGTAAAAGGAATTAATCTGACAAGACTTCACTGTAGATATAAATGTTCTACAGCTGAGGAATTGAGTGCAGCAGATGTGCAGCACAACTATTTCTACTAGGGGAATTCTGACAGCTGTCACAAACTCTCCAGTCATTGTCAAATGATTCTGTCAATCCCATTACTTACCTTTTTTACATGCCAAGGGAGCACTACAAGCTTCAAGCAAAGTAAAAGGTAAAGTTTGAGACCATATCACAGACATTTGTAATAGTGGTTTTATCAAATTAATACACAAAACTCATTTTTAGATCTAAATCAAATGCAGAAAAGTCCAACATATTAATCAAAACAACCAGGAATTATATACATAAGTTACAAATGGTCTTTCAAAATCTTGGTAACCAACCTATTTGTTTCATATCAGCCATAAATTATGCCAATTTGGGTAACAAAGAACCATTTAACCTATGTTAGGATTAAGTAGTGCAACGCACTGAGAAATGTCTGAAATGATGCAAATTTAAGCACTGATAGTAGAAGAGAGGCTTGAACTGTGTCAAAGTTAATTTAGTAAGTAAAAGCAATAATGAATGCCAACAATGCAGAGCCTTGGTATTATGCAATAAGAAAGCAAAAGAGACAGGCCATTCTAGAGAGCTAAATTCCAGAAGTCCATTTAAACTAGATTAAGCCAGTAAAAAACTTCTGTCCTGAAATTTAAAATGTCATAATGAACACAAAATGGAAAACATCTTCTATAATGTTCTTTGCAATCTGTGATTCACTTCCCAGTAGAAACATGAAAAATTATCTGTTATAGCAAAATACTGATTAAAAAATAGCATTTTGATGGGCTTTGCATATATATTTCACCTATTAATAAGGAAATTAAAGGTTAATGAAAATATGTGAACAATGTGTAATGCTGAATAGTAAGAAGGTCATTAGACCTTTTCCATTTCTGCTTGAGGCCCAAAGTTACATTTAGATGTTCACAATATTTTCAAGCTTTATAAATGTTATATCATTAACTATTCTCTCCCTGGAGAAAGAAAAACTGAGACTTCAGGAGTGAATATATAAATAATACAATATTAAATAATGCTTAATTTGAGAAATGATTTTATATTCAGTTAGTTCTAAAATGACATAATTTCTGATAAGTATGCTACATTCTGTAAAAAAAGGAAACTTGCTTACAAGAAAATGAAAACCAAGCTATTCTTTTTAAATAATATTTCTATATTAACATCTGTCTAGGGTTTGCCAATATCAACTGCAGTACCACTTAGATTATTTGATGATACATAACAAAAAACCCGAAGTCTGGAATCCTTAATGAGAGCAAATGGAATTAACGGAAGTTCATTCTCAACATAATCATAAGTGCTACATTTGGCAAAAGAAATTGAAAGTGTGAGCTTAAGCAAAAATAGTTCATTCACTTTCCTGTCATGCAAGAGTCAGTGGATAATGTATGGATAAATGAAGCAAAGTGCACCACTGAAACTGGAAGACTAACAGAGGTTTGAGGAGGTTAAAAGAAGTCATGCTTGCAAAAATTTCTTTAAAATATGATGTATTATTTTCTTGGCAGTACTTTCCAAGAATAAAATGCTGCCCCTGGAGACAAATTTCAATTAAAAGAGAAAAAAAACTATTGTAGAGATTAGTATTGGAGAATATATGCAATTTACTGCAAATCTGTTTATTATCAGCGTATTTCAAAAAATGAATTAAGATTATATGGCAGATGTATTGAAAATGAATTATGCATTCCTTATAAAAAATCCACATCTAATCTTCCTTATTTATAGGTGAGCATATGATCAAGTAACCACAGAGTCAGAGAAACACAAAATGAGAGAATAGTTGACACCAGCTTCCTCTGGAGTAAGGGACTTGGAGAGCTCTTTCAATCCAGACTGCTCAACCCACTTACCCAGGACAGTGTTCAAGTGGCTTTTGAGTATCCTCAAGGTGGGAGACTCCACCAGCTCTCTGGGCAATCTGTGCCAGTGTTCAGTCACCCTAAGAGAAAAAGTGTTTTCTGATATTTATGACACTCTCTGTGTTTCAGTTTGTGTCTGTTGCCTCTTGCCTTGCCACTGGGCACTAAGAAAAGTCTGTCTTGGTCTCCTTTACTCCATTCAAATCTTTTTACATAGTTAAGAACGTTTTTAGCCTTCTATTCAGATTAAAGATACCCAACTCTTTTAGTGTTTCTTCACAGGATAAATGCTCCAGTGCCTTAACCATCTTCATGACATTTTGCTGGACTCTTTTCAGGATTTCTGTCTCTATGGTACTGAGGAGCCCAGAAATGGATTCAAGACACAAAATGCTGCCCCACCACCACTGAGGAAAGGGGAACCATCGCCTTCCTCAACCTGCTGACAATACTGTTTAATGTTGCTGAGGGTTCCAACATGTTTAGGCTTTCCTTTTGTGTTTAAGTTTTGCCAGGAGCTCCTTGCTCATCCATACCTCTTTGGGTGGATTGCTTTTGAGCTTGGAGGAGGGGATTGTTGAATATCAATCAAATCTCTTGGGCCCTTCTCCATGACAGGGTCTTATCCCATGGGATTCTTTCAGGTAGATCCTTGAAGAGGAAAAAATCTGCTCTCCTGAAGTCCGGGACTGTGATCTTGCTTCTTGCCTGGCTGTCTCCTCTCAGGATCCTGAACTCTGCCACCTCCTTGTCACTGAAGTCAATGGTGTCTTCAACCTTTATATCTCCAATGAATCCCCTCTTGTTAATGAACGTGAGGTCCAGCAGAGCACCTCTCCATGTTGGCTTCTCAATCACTAATAGTGCAATTTGCATAATATTGTCTTTCAATTTTCCTATATGAAATACTTTTGAAATATTTTCTGTTAAAAAAAAAATCTTTTTCACATGTACTAGCAAAAGATTTTCTGTTGTAACTCTTTTTATTTGTTTACTCTGATAAGTTAAGGAAAAATTTTTCTCCACAAGGAGATTACCACATTTGCTAGGAAACTTATATTTATTATGCTTAGTTAAAAAAAACCCAAACCCACAGCAAACAAACAAACAAAAACCCCACAAAACAAACAAACAAAAACAAAAGCCAAGCAACCAACAACAACAAAGAAACCCCCAAAACCTCCCAAAATCCCCAAAACAAACAAAACAAACAAACAAACAAAACCCCACATACACACACAAAAAAATGCCCACAAACAAACAAACAAAAACACACAAAAAACCATTTCTGGTTTGTTTTTTTCCTGACCCGCTTTTGTATAAAAAGAAAAGAAAATTGTTTATTTCAATTTATTAATGCATCTCTTATACACACTTTTCCACTTTAAGTTATCCCAAATGTTCTGTGTTTGGGATATGAAAAACCCCTATATTAAATTCCTAATAAAAATTCAAGAATTCATAAAAACCTGCAAAACTCCTTTTGTTTTGGCTTGATGTAAAACTCTTGAAATCAATAGGTGCTGTGCCACTGGCTTCTCTGGACCATAGATCAAGTCCTTAGGGGGAAGGTGTGAAGGACACAAATTTATAAAACATTTTGAAGATATATAATTTTTTTCTGTGTGTGTCATGGATAATTTGAGCAGAGCTCAGTTGCACTTGATCACATGAAAGACTATTTCATCTTTAATGACCCAAATAAGAGGAGACAGTCTGGGACTGTTTAGCCTGGGAAAGGGAAGTCTTATAAAGGGGACCTAACAGCAGTTTTTAAAACTGCAGAGTAGATTGCCAAGAACAGAGGGCAAAGTTCTTTACTGAGAGGTACAGTGAGAAAGTCAGAAACTGGTCATAAATTGGAATTCAGGAGGGTTAACTGTATGAATAATCAAGCATGAGAATGAGTTGTACTTTACAGATTATTTAGCATTTTTCCTTGGAGATCTTCAAATTCTAGTTGGATAAAACCCTGAGCAATGGGTCAGAATTCAGTTTTCACACTGTTTGGAGCTGGTGGCTGGTCTAGATGCCCCCTGAGATCTTTTCCAACCTGAATGACTTCACAACTCATGTTTTTCCTGAATGCACAGGATCTTTATGACATTTCCTATTATCATAAATTTTAAGTGAAAATTAAGATGTTCACATACACACAAACATATCTACATTAGTTCTCACTGGTGTCTTAATGGTGATTTCAGTAATGATTTACCAAAAATATATTTCAAAAATGAAAAAATCCACAATTTTAAGCTTTCTCATGTTAAATTTCAGTTTGCACACACCCCTACATAAAAAAAAACCATAAATCAAAAACCTGAAAATCAAAGACTGTCAAAACCAAAATTATTCCAGTGCCTTATAGAGTCATTTAATAGTGCCTTTATTTTACTTCTGCATTAAATGTAATTTAAATATTGAGTGTTCCCTTTTGAGATAAGGATTGAGAAAACTTCATACTTCCAGCTGCAAAACATGATAGGGTAAAACCAACATTCTGAACAACCATGGAACATGTATTTGCAAAAACATTGCCTTCTGCTAAAGGAACTTACCGAATAACAGCTTCTTTTCAGTCATCTTCACTTTTACCCTCTGAAGATGATGAAGATGTGGCTTATGAAATTATAATAATCCTTATGGTATGTTTGTTATATGTGAGAACTTACGCTATTTAACCAAATAAATGAAATTCCTTTTCTGTGAAAATAAAAAAGGACCCCAATTGTTTCAAGTTTTAAATTCTCTTAGACCTTATATAATTAGATGCAAGAAAAAGTTTTGAGATCTTACATTTTTAAGATTTATTAATAAAATCTAAAGTATTTTAATACTTGTACTACAGAACCAGGTATAAATGTGGGTTTCTTTTGAATTGAATGCTGAAGGTCATTCATTACTAGATAATCTTGTTATGAGTTCTCAATCACACTGAGTGTTCAAAAACTATTTTATGCCATAAGTTTAAAATCCTGGTACAATTTTATTCACTCAATTGTTGAACTAATTGTGAAAGACTCAAATCATCTATCCAATTGAAAATGTGAGATGCTATCTTTTTTTTCATGATGGAACTTTAGACAGACAAGTGCTAGAGTTTTTACCTTTTAATAAGCTTGGAAATTTTGATTACATAGCACAATCATACAATTAAATGATACAGTTTGAAACCTTAAATCATAAATTATCATACTGTTAGTGCTTGCAATGTCAGTGGGAGCAATTATGGGAAGAGGAGTAAATCCATGTAGGTAAAGTTCTCAGTATCTGTCTTTTAAACCCATGGAAAATGCTAAAAAGTCTTTGAAAGATCTGGTCCTTAGTTCCAGTAACATGAAGTGTGAAGAGTCAGCAATATCTGATATGTTTCTAATATTTAATTCTAAGGATGAAATACATTGCATTAAATCCATTGTGGACATAAAGTTTAAATATTTTTCATAGGATATGTCAGTACATAATTTAGAAAGGGATTTTTTTTTCTATTTGCTTGCTTATTTTTTTCATTAGAAACACAAATTCAGTACTTTCTGACTCTTAGAAGGAGGCTTTTCTTTATTCCATCTAGTTTTTCAAAGGTTCATTGACAGACAGTGGTTTATTAAATCTTTAATAAATAACATTATATCACCTTTATAAGCTCAAATCAATATAATGCTGTGAGGATAACTTTATTGTTGACCTTTGTATTTCATACCGTTTTTATTAAACTTAGATAACTCAGTAGTTCTTCATTCAGTTTGAAAATCAGATTATAAAATGAACATTTAAAACTTTCTCTTGGAGTAAAAAAGCTCCAAGAACAGAAAAAGCCACAATGTCAGCTCATGACTTAATTTCTTTAGAAATACCTAAACTGAGTACATGAAAATATAAATAAACAAAATTTTAAAAATTATGTGAATATACAATTTTATTTTACACACATGTAAATCCCTCGCCAGCATTTGTCTTGCATACATGGCACCAAAAAGCCAAAATTTTAAAATTTTTTAGAAATATCTATTACTGTATATATTAAAATTAAATATAATTATGGGCCTTCCACTCAGATGAGGACTTGTTGCTATAGAAAGGTTGATAAAGGTCGGTAAATACTCGATTAAATATTCATTAAAAGAGAACCCTATAGTGCTATTATTATTTGATTTCTAGTCAGGCCAAAATTAGGGCTTGGAGAAATATCTGGCTATAGAATATCTATTTTCTGGTTTGCTCTCACATCTCTTGCAAATATTTACATTCTCAAAATTACTGGTGCAGCCTGGTGCTCACTTAACTGCTATTTTCCAAGGCTCTGTTCTATTTTCTTGAGGAGATTATTAGTCTCAATTAAAGCATTTGTATATACAGATTAGTTTGGAAACAACATTATGACAGTGTTGGAAAAATTAACCCCTCTGCTCTCAGCAGTGAAGAATTGAACTTTGCAACATATTGGATGTCACCCTTTAACAGTGAACTCCCTTATTACTTGGTCTTCAGTAAACCAAATATAAAAATTAAAATAAGTGATTCTTATTCAAGTCATCAAAAGTAACCTTTTATACAACAGATATGATAATTACCCCATCTCCAAGTATGACTTCTTTTGTCTAATTAGTAGCAGGTGAGGATCATCCATCACTGATTTGACCATTCTCCCCTCTTAGAGTGTCCTGTTCCATCCAATCATGTGCTCTGGTACATCCTTTCACAATAACTTCCAATACTTCCAGCCTTTGAATGATAACATTCTATGGGCTAATAAAACAGTTGGAGAAAATACTGTCTAGACCACAATAGGCTACAAAATTTTAGCCAGAAGTTTCTACTCTCTGTACTGACAAGTGGAATATCTGCACTTTTGAAGTGCCCAGGCCTTATGAGTCCCCTCATTATATGAGGGAGAAACCGGAAAAAATAAACCAGTTAACCAGTTGGTACAACATGCATTTTCAAGACAGTTAGAGGTTGCCAAAAAACAGCAGATGACAGTATTTCAAACAAATCCAGTGTAGTTTTCATTAGCACCTACAACTTTGGTGGTTGCTCCAATAATTTCTGGTCAAAAGCTGCCTGTGAAGAAGCACTCTTGCAGTACTCTGCAGAAGGGCTGCTTGCAAGAAAAGAAGCACTAGCACAGATCCTCACAAAGACTTCCTGTAAACAAAAGGTCTCTGATCCTCCTAAAAATTCAGGATGAGGTGAAAACGAGAATGAAAGGGTAAATAACAAGAAAGGAAAAAAAACTATGCGAAAGATAAAGCTGTTATTGTCCAGTGCTAGCCAGAAGTCCAGAAATGCAACTGTGAATATATCTCTAAAACCAGGGACTGGTTTAGTGGGAACAAATTTCATACTTCTATTTTCATGAGTCTGTCGATAATATTATCCTGCAGCCCCCTCTAACTTCCAAAGGCTTCTTCCATAATAAACTCCTGCTTTGTTGTTCCCAGTCAAAGCTAAGGCAGAAATCTATGCAAGATAAATGGGAGGGGAAGCAAAGGTCAAAGAAAGATATTTCAATTCACATTTTTGTTTTTTTAAAAAACTAGCCATTAAATAACTTGGCAGTTTTGTCTGCCCTAGACTTTGGCATCAGGGTGTTGTTTTAATTTTTCCCTTGTATTTTCTGTGATAATTTATCAAGTAAAGCAAAGGTGCTGGAAATTCCCCTTCAGCCCCTGGTGCAGCCCATGGTGAGGCAGCCCATGGAGGTCCATGGGGGAGCTGAGGTTCAACTTCAGCCCATGGAAGATGCAACACTGGAGCAGGTGGGTGCCTGAAGGAGGCTGTGACCCTGTGGGAAGCCTGCCCTGGAACAGGCTCTGTCAGGACCTGTGGCCTGTGGAGAGAGGAGCCCACACTGGAGCAGGTTTGCTGGCAGCACTTGTGACCCCACGCTGGAGCTGGCTGTTCCCGATGGACTGTTCCCTGTGGAACGAATCCACACTGGAGCAGTTTGTGAAGAACTGTACCCACAGGAAGGACTCATGTTGGAGCAGTGTGTGGAGGATTGTCTCCTTTGGGAGGAGGAGAAGAGTGAACACTGAAGCAAGGGAAGAATGTCCTCCCCCTGAGGAGAAAGGAATGGCAGAACTGTGTCCTGAACTGACCACAGCCCCTCTTCTCGGTCCCCATGCACCACTGTGAGGGAGAGGCAGAAAAATGAGTAGTGAATTTGAGTCCAGAAAGAAGGGCAGGGGAAAACGTTTATTTTTTATTCCTCGTTTCCTAATTCTGATTTAATCAATAAGACATCAAATAATTTTTCCTCAAGTGGAGTCTGCTTTGCCCATGACAGTCACTGAGTGATCTCTCCCTGCCCTTATTTCAACCTACAAAACTTTCATTTATTTTCTCCCCTCTCCCCAGCTGAGGAGGGCAGTGATAGAGCAGAACTAGGTGGGCCCCTGCCATCTGACCAGTCTTAAAAAACTGCTAGGCTCCAGTAAATATTGAAATACTTGTATTCCAGAAGCTTACAGTATGAAATTTCAACAAAGTTCTCAAGGAGATAATTGCTACAAGAGATCTCTTTACACATTTCACCGTGGGAGAAATCTCATTAAAACAGATGTCTTAATGTGTTTAGTCACAGGTAGTTACATACATATTTTCCTCAGTCTGTGAAAATAATGTTAAGGAAATACTCTACAATATGTGTGTAATATTAGGATTTTATAAATATAAAAATGAGAGAGAAAGGGCTAGTTCACCTTCCATAATTCAGATGGACTAGAAAGAGTGCTTTATATATTTTGTTCTGTTCTTTTTGAATTAGCTTACATTTTGGATTGGCCATCTACTCCATTTATATAGATAAGGCTACTGGAATTTTATTCTTTTTAAAATGAAGGAAAAAAATGAAGAGATTTTATAGACCTTTCAGCAGTCTTTGCAATGACATCAATTTGACCTGAATTCTTTTCTATCTTACAATTTGTGTTACCTGTGTTTCCTTCATAGATCAGTGTTAAAACTCCTCTTGGATTTCTGGATCAGACTTTGAATGATTTTTAGGCATAATGTTATACAAAGGCTGCTAAAAATACGCATAATATATGTCTACTACTTCAACTCTACAGGCCACATTTGAGATACATAAATACCATTTTTATATGACTTTTCTTAGATTGAGTTATGAACAGTTAGTAGTGAGCATATTTTAAGACTGGTTGAATTTTTATATGCTCAACAATAGTATTTCTGCAGAGATATAATGAAGATTTCAGTCCCTATATCCTAAATCTTTATTTTACACATTTTTAGGAGCTTTATGGTCCATAGTATTTCACTGTTCAGTAGGGGCCTGAAGGCAGTAGGTATCTTTGCAGTGATTTTAATGAGCTTTGGGTCAACTTTACTATATTCTGGGAAAACAGAATATTCCTGGGTGAAAACACAAATTTAGATTTTGAATAAAAGTAGATATTCAGTGAAGTTAAGGCCAAAAAAGACTAATATGATAATTTAATTTTCTGTTGCATATAACTATAATATCACACACAAATTACTACCTCGAACCATGTGGGAATTATTAAATGTAACTAGTGTAAAAGAGGATTATAAAAGGGATTGTGGAGGAAATGAAGAAAATGGACAGAGAGAGAAATCAAATTATTATGAGCTCCTCAAATGGTCTTCCTCACAAGGAAGAAATTTTATCCACGTTACAGATAAAATTTTTGTTAGCAGCTGTGGCAGCACCCAGACTATCCACATACACACTTCAAGTTCTACTCTTATCTACCTTTCCTCAATATGGGCATAGGAATCATCATAAATATCCCAGAAAGTACCATGACAGTATCTCAAAAATTAACCTATAAGGCAGAAGGAATGACTTGATACTTTAGAGCATCCTCCCCCTGAATATTATCCAGTACCTTAAAGTATGAGATGTGGTGTTGAGGAACTTAGGAAAAGGCAAAGATGCAAATAACAGGATTGCAACTCTAATTATTAAGAGAAAAAACTTTGACCTGTTGAGGTATCTTCTTGGAAGAGGCCTGTGAGATGATGTCCTGGAAGTGAGCCCAAGGGAGCTGGCTAATTTTAAAGGATGATCTCCTTTAAGAATGAGCAATTCTGAAACACACAAAACAACAGAAAGGCAGCAGGAGACCTGCATGGACAAACAAGGAGCTCCTGAGAAAACCCTAAAGAGATATATAAGTGGGAGCAGAGTCAGGTAATCCAGTCAGCAATCAAGGGCAGTGTCAAAACTGTCACCTCCAAGATATGATGTGGCTTCACAAAAATTCCACAACACAGCTATAGACCCATGAGGCTGCATCTTCTTATTTTTTCCGTGTTTATGTTTTTACTTGTTTAGTTTGCTGTGCTATGCTTTGATGCCATAACTGTTCCAAAACCCTTGCAAAGGGTACAATCACCACCAGAGCCAGTGTGTCACTGCAGTATTTGCAAGCAGAAAGTCATTTAAGTGGACTAACATCACAGGAAACAATTCTTCTCTCTCTTCCTGACACTTGTCACACTCCTGACAGCTTTCTCCTGAATGTCTAGATCAGATGCTACTGGTTAAGCCTGAGGACTCAAATCTTTCTAGAAACAAATTGTATTTTAACTTTCCTAATGGTCAGCAACACAAGCTGATGGGCAAGCATCCTCCTCCCCTCTGGTAACCTGCCCATCCCTTGTGTCCTTCCCCACTCAGGCATGAGGTCTGGTACTGAAAAAAACTTGTGAGACAACTCTCAAGCTAAGGACATTTGTGATCAGCAGTGACACTGATAGGGAACACCACTGTTTGACCTGGGCATCTTTCTTGTATTTCCTGGAGAGTGGAGAAAATAAAGTTTTCATTTATCTTTTTGTTTGTTCTTGTCATGGAGAATAATTGCTGATACTCAAACAGCTTTTCAAATAGCCAAGAACATTCTGATCTTCAGATCAATCATCTGATTATAACACAGTTATGTATATAACATATAATGTCCTCCAACTCGCCCAATGAAATATAAATAAATAAATACACTACCAGTTCCTATTTTTCTCTACACAAAACAATTTTTTTTTCTAGGACAAAAGCAATTTAAGTTTATTTATGTTAAATAAAAGTAAATAGTGTACTGGATTTGGAAAAGAAATGCCACACTGTTTCTTTAATAGTATATGGTCCTGATATTAAGGTCTAAGGACTTTCTTTGACATGATTAAAACTATCTATATATTTGCAATTTTGGTCTCAATAGAAATAGTTGCTATTCCATCACATTTAATATGAACTGCTTGGACTACTGTGACTTAGTGATGAGTATTGTCACAAGACAGTTAACTTTAAATTATATCAATTTCAGGTTAGTTTGGATCAGATTCTACATTTTTCCAACATGATTGCTTTTTTCCCAAGTGAAAAACATATGTAATTTTACATTGTGCATAAATTCCATCATGATTTACAGGTTCCCTACCTTCTCAAAAAGTTGTGCCCCTTTTCTTGCACAACCAGAAGCCACCTGAGCCACATGTGATTTCGTGCATGGCAGAACATTTATTTCACAACACGGACAGGGACATAACCTTGAATTACTCTAAAATTTCAGCTAAATCTGTGAAGAAAATGGTTTCTAACTGGCATTTCTTCAAACACCATCAGTTTATTTGTTTAATACAATAGCATTTAGTAACAGTTGTATGTAAGAAGATGTATGTAGCAGCACCCAAGGTTGAGTTAAACATATTGCTAGGAGCATCAGACTCAAATCAGAGTAGCTGGTGAGTAGGTGACATAGCTCGGGATCCAGGGGTTTTTGAAATCTTGGGAGCAGCTGGAGAGATCAAAGTGAGCAGGGCTACCCCAGCTGGCTCTGTGTGTGCTTGTGTGATTTGTGAACAGAATGGTTGATACCAGCAACCTCAGAGTTCATCTCTCCATGCGCCAGCAGCTGGGAAAGCTGGGATCCAGAGGCCAACTACTGGGCAGAGTGTCTTAGCCCAGCTACTGGAGAAGTTCATGAGATACAAATATATATATATATACATACATGAAAATATAAAAATATATAAATATATGTACATATAGACACATGTCTTTATATATATATAGACACAGATTTATTTTGTATCTAGTATATTAATATATATTTATCTAATATATACATATTAATTTCTTTTATATATATATATATATTTCCTCACAAAAGGACCAGCCAGAGGGGGGAACAGAATATGATAATTTGTGCTGTCTGCTTTTCTGAGAGCTCCATGTTTCTGCCTGTGTTTTCTGTGCAGCCAGTCATGTAAATATTTTCATATATACATTGTGCATATGTGTGCTGTACATGCTTAGCCTTTCTACAGCTTCAGCCTGGCTGTACAGAGAAAATGAAGGACAGAGAGTTTTGAAAAGATATTTGTACAAACATTGCAACTTAAAATTACTTCAATGAAACATTTGTAAAATCATTCATTGTGTCTCAATTGATGTTGCAAATACAGGAATTATGTAATTATGAGGATGTAAAGTAGGCTACATTATGTAGGATAACTGATTTAAGTTCTATTTATTTGAAACTTTATGTAGTTTAGTAAGTTTTTAAAAGCAAGAGAGAATATAAGTTCTACAAGTAATTCTTAGTTTCTGCTAAAGTCAAACTGGGAATTCCTATTACAATTTTCACTCAAAACTGAACAGTAAAGTCAGTAAGAAATTACAAAGTAAGCTCTCTATAATTTAACTGCAATTTGATGACCAATGTCTTTAAGATGCATGAATGAGCTGAAAGTTAAGACTGAAAAAATGGAGAGAATTATTCTATTGTCTAAATATGCCTGCAAGACCCACTGACAAGTCTTTTTTGTTTATTGTGCTGAAGCTGATAAAGACCCAGATCCTCTAAAACAGATCAAAGTGATAATTCACTATACAAATATACATCTAACAATACCAGGAAATAGCATTTTAGTCTTTGTTTCTTTTGTTTACAGCTACTACTCCAATAACTTTTGGAGAAAACTGTTTTCTGATGAATTTAGAACAGGTGTTTGAATTATTTAAAAATATTAATGAACTCAAAACTATGCCATAATTTAGTTTAAATATGGAATCTGGGTCAAGGACCCCACAGAAAGGTGAAATGGAAGGTAACCACAAGTGACAGTACATCACAGAACGGTACAGCCACAGCAATATAGAAATTTCTGTAGTGACAGGCATACATGTAGACCACTGTAGGTGAGCCTTGAATTATACACGTGGGAGCATATGGCAGTTAAAAAAAAAAAAAAAAAAAAGTAAGAAAGTTTGAAAGGTTTTTGGGTTTGCTAATAAGAAATGTTAAAATTGGGAACAATTTAAGGGTAACAATTAAGGATGAAATAAGAGTTGTTTTTTTTTTTAATGTGCTGAATTTCTACCTCTTTAACTTCTAACTCTTTGAAAGGCAAGAAAAATATCCTCAAAACACTCTTGATGTAATTTTGATCAGAGCAACCTGGAACTTTGTTCATACTTTGGTTAAAATCACTTTATAAGTGGTATGTTACCCTTCTCAGGCAAGAGAAAGGGAAAGGGAAAGGGAAAGGGAAAGGGAAAGGGAAAGGGAAAGGGAAAGGGAAAGGGTTGAGGCATGTTTCACATAGGTTCTTGCTATATGTTTGTTGCAGGATTTAAAAATAAGATGTATTTCTAGGACTAAATTGCAGATTTACTGATTTTGCATTTTCTACGCATATAACAGCTGAACTAAAAAATAATAAACAATTGCTGTAATTGCTTCTCCATATTATATATATTTTGGTTTTACAAGTAATTTCTGTAATTATATGTAAAAAATGCAAATTTCTGTAATGAACGGAAACAGTTTTCAGTGTTGTTGGCACTGTAAAGAAAGTTCTAACTGTGTCCAAACAAACTGTGCATTCATTCTGTTATTTGTCGATTATTTTTAAGAAGAATATGCAATATTCATTGGTTAAGGCAAAAAATATCATCCTGGAAATATATGACTTACTGTTTTCCTCAAGACATCCTAAGTCTTCATTAAACACTGGCACCATTCCTACTGGTTTAAATAGTCTTTTTGCATTTAATCCTGCCTGTACTACCTCACTTTGTAGTGACATATGAATTCTGCAAGGAGATGTAAATGATTAGGAGATACTTTGTACTGCCTTATATCCAACAATATTTGACCCTAGCTTTTCTCTAAGAAATAGTGTAGTGATCAAAGTCACTCAAATATATTCTAGGTTGGAGTTTTACTACTGTCTGAGGCAGCTGTGTCACCTACTAAATGAATAACACATCTTCCTGCACTCTTTACATTTTTATGTCTTTACATCTTTACATTTTTCCTGCCATCAGAGCTCTGACCCATGGCCTTTCTTCCCAAAACTTATCACATACTGTTCAAAACCCTGAAAGTTCTTGCTTTTGAACAATTGCTGAACAAGGTGTCTATTTCACTGATTAAAAAAACCTTAATGAATGTGAGGAACAACTCCACTGAGTTGATAAAGGAAAAGGGATGCTTCTTCTCACAGAACAAATCCCAGTACTGACATTGCAACAAAAACTTGATAATTTTTTATTATTTATCTTTAAAATTATTTAATTTTTAAGCCCAACTGTTTTGATGGCAGTGTTATTGGTCGTTCACTGATAAGTGATAAAAACACGTTGACAATAGTTGCTCTGGTGACCTAGGCTGTTGGCTGGAGAGCATGTCAGCACATGTGTTGTGTTTATCTCATAGCAGCAAGACACTAAGACAATTGCTGCCCTAATTTGTCTGGAGATCCCCATCTTCTTTCCTGCTTATCTGAATCCTCTGTGAATCCAGATCACTCAGTATTTTTTTTTTTTCTCTAAAAACTGACAGCTTGTTCAACTTAGAACATGCTGTGTGATTAGTTTGGATATGGAAATGTCCCATTAGTTCTCTTTTTTCCTACCTTTGTCATGCATTTCTTTAAAAACCTCTCAGAATGGGGACATTTTTACTGTTCTTCACACTAAACCTTCACTGTTAAAATGAAGTCATTCAAAGGATCCAAACTGACGTTTTTGGAAAGTGATTATCTTCAGTTCCACTGAATAATATATGGAGCACTTTGGATTGGGTTCTCTGTCAGTATGAAACATCCTTGTCCAGGTGAGAATGTCTTTATCAGGCAGTTCAGTCAGGAATACTAAAAGAAATGTTAGTTAGAAGAGAATCCTGGAGGTTTTTCAGCTAGACTCAGATGAATTTATTGCTAACATTAGGTGAAATCAGTCTGTTTTCTCTAGCCAAGGTTTGAAAACTTGCAAAGATAGAGATAACCCATTCCAGAGAGGCATTACCCTAGTGATTACCATTTAACTAAAAGTTATCCTAAAATAGAAAGATTTACTCTAGAAAAGACAGAAGTACTAGGGCTTCTTTGTGATGATGGTTTTGTAGTATCCCTGTGTGCCAACTGCTTCATATAGCCTATATATCTCCCACACAGTGTATTCTTCATTCAAAGCTAATCACAGGGAAAAAGATATTTGTATATTACTTTAGCACACACGAATCACTAGATGACACAATTCTATTTAGTTCCAATGGAAAAATGTTTAATTTATTGACTTAGCATGACTGAATATTTATACCAAGTTTGTAATAATAACTGTTATTCAAGTTACTACAGATTTCCATCACGGAGAACTGTGCAAGAATTAACTTGGGGATTTATCTGGTATCTGGATGTTTTGACCTAAGAGTTTCTCTGTCTGATGAATTCTATTATTTATTCAAGAAACAGATGGGATGCCAGAAGTGATTAGGGGTCAAAATCCCACATTAAACACTTCTTAATTTTTTAGATAATGTACTGATCTCTGTTGCCTTAGGACTACCAAAGGATCAAGTCTTTGTCTTCAAAAAAAAAAGTAGTCCTGTAATGCTGATATATATTTCATGATTATTTAATTTTGCAAAATTTCATGGGAAAGAGCTTACATGATGAAATATAACAGAATAATCACTTTCTTTCTGAAATACATTCCTGTCATTAAGGTCTATCAAACATGACACGCTTGATTTTATGAAGTGCTAAAGGCAATTTATATTAACTATTAAAAAAAAAAAAGTTTGGAAAACGTCTTCACCTCTTTTGCTCCCTTGTTAAGGAAAACCACTAACATTAGCACAAGAGCTTACTTGCTATATATAACAATTTTGCCTCTTCTATGAAAAGGCCTAAATTATACAGGGATGAATAAAGTAGCTAACATAGGAAAAGATGCAGAAACCCAAGGAATCTGTACCACCAGATTTTAACAAGAATGGAGAAAGAGAAGCTGTGTGAACACCTGGCTTTCTGCTACATTTCCAGCAAGGAAACTGTGATTTCCATGAGTGGAGAAGACATCAGGCATATTCTGGTTAAAGGATGGAAGCGGTTACAATAGAGTTACTAAAATAACATATTGTCACGCAAAAGAGGTTACTACAGGACAATGCTAGTTTGAGTAAAGTTCAAATGGTTGTATCACTCCTGAAACAATTTTTAAATTTTTTATTACTCTTGAGAGACTCATGACACACCTAATAGCACATGATGATTATGTATGTTAGTAATAAATTGGAAGATATTTAAAAAGTATTTCAGAGCAAGAGTGATACCCGAAATAAAGCTGAACAACTGAATACATTCCTCTAAAAGCAGAAAATATTTTTATTTCATCTGATAGCAATAATTTTTGATGGAATTAATTACACATGAATATCATTGACCGGATAGGAAGAATGGACCTGACAAACTTTGTCTGAGGTTCTCTGACTTATCAGTGTTGGTTGAAAATACTTCTGTAATACAGAAAATACAATACACTCATATCTGCAACTCAGTAGTCAGAAAAGTCCATTTTCTGACCATTTTTCTGGGTCATTTTATTCATTTAATGCATAATGCATTCCCTCCGCCACCGCCTGTTCCAAACATGAATTAGAATTTTTGACCCTGATTCTGCAAGGTACATAAGCATTTTAAATTAAGTACAAAGTGAGGAGCACTTTGGTGTCTGAAAGAGAATAATTAAAGGCTGATGTGTAAAAAAAATCTCCACCAACCTTTGTTCCAAATTACTCTTAGGTGAACACAGGGGAGGACTTATATGAAATCCCTGAGACACTCTAAAGGCTCCTTGGTATAAGATAAATATCTCTTTTTCCTACTTTGACCTTTCTGTCCCTATTCCTGCCATCCCATGTGTGCCCTTTTACTTTTCACCGAACATTCATTTTGTATTGAATCCATTAAGCAAAATGACCAAATAGAATATTTCTCTCTCTTTTCTTACTTTTTTTTAGCTGTGTTAGTTCTATGTCTGTTTAGTCACACTCAAGTTGTAGTGGTAGAACCAATGACTGAAAGGCAAATATGCAGCACATATTTAGAGGAAGGACTAAAAAAGGAGTTGCACATTTATACTGGCAACACCATTAATTGTAATTCTCTTCCAAAATTCACTGGATGTATTTTGTTCAACATGAAATAACCTTTAGTAATTCAATGTCATCTCCTAGACATGTACAGATGCTGTTCCCTAGTTTGATGGGAGAAAGCAATAGCAGAAGGAAGCATCTATCTGCATCTTTTAATTTAAAAATATAATAATAATAATAATAATAATAATAATAAAAGTTCTTCAGTACATTAAGTAGTACCTTGGAGCAGCTGAAGTGTCTGCTTCTAGATGTCCCATCCAAAGACACCCAAAACCAATTATTGGAAATGAAAATAACCCAAAAAATTTTGACAGAGCAGACTTTAATCCCCTTTAGGCTTGTTAAACTGAGTTTATTTTGCTGAGGGAAAAGATCATATTTTTGAGTATAGGTATCCAAAGTGTAAAACAGGACGTGTTTATGATGCAGTTCCTGTAGTGAGAGTACTCTTGCCATCTTGAGCAGACCTTTGATCAGATACAGAGATGATATTGGTGATAATAAAGACAGACTGTACAAAAAACCCAATCAATAAGGAATAGCCTGGGGTAGTAGCAGGAAAAAGTCACACTGATGCTGGAGACAATGGTGAGGAGAGGAAGGAAATGAAAGATGAAAAAGGGAGGTAGAAGAAGCAGCAGTTATAGGGGAAATATTTTTCTTCTGTACATCAAACATGGCTTAAGCTGGTAAGGTTCCACTGCCTTGCTGGTCCTGCTAGTGATGTAGGAGAGTCATCTTCTGCCTCTGGCAGGTGACCCTGCCTGGAGGGCAGGTGCCCCCCAAAACCTCTCTACCTGACCTCTTCAGATTGACATTTTTAGGGCTGGTCTTATCTGGGAAACGAAAAGTGAGAGATCACAGTAATTTTAGTTGTGTAACAGATCCATTTATGAAAGTTTGCTTTACTACTGCATCTGTTCTGCCTTACAGACATTAACAAATTACATGGTGGAGAAAAGGGGAAACAGACTGTAATTATCATGGCAATGATAGCATCCACTTTGGAAACACTAAAATAATTATTTTCTTTTTTGATTACCCTGCTTTTAGATTTGAACTTTTTTTTTTTTTTTAATGAATCTTATGTAAACCAGCAACATGTTTTTCTTTGAATTTCTTTTCTATTTGGGAAAAGAGAGAACGTCCAATAGTACATTTTTCATTCAGAACAACTCATCATTTACAGTGATTTCTTCTGCAAATTATTTTTCTTTCCATGTCAAATGAGAATTTTTTCTGTCTAAATTAAAACATTGAAAAATTATAAAAAACCTCAAAAATTTAAGTCATAAGCACCCCCTCTAGTGTATGAAATGTAGAGTTGTTAATTTTATGTTAATAAGCAGGTATAAATAACAGGAATTATAAAATTATATTGATAACATATTTATTAACTTTTTCAAAATGTCTATAACAAAAAATATTAAAATCTGAAAATTTTCTTTTCTTTCTTTCTCTTAAAGCATGTTTTACTTTTGTTATTTTTATGGTAATTTGTTACTTTAGTAGTAATAATAGTAATTATTGGCCATAATTGCAATCTTAACAGAGAATGAAGACAATGAGAACAAAGGTAATTTTTTTGGATATGAATTATAAGCCTTCATATTATTAATTTAAAAAAGAAAATGATGGATTTAAAAACCATTTCAGAATCTTCAAGGCAATTTAGACTGCCAGAGAATTTGTACTAAAGGTCTGATTCTACAGTGGGAATTAGACCAATTTTTCTCATAAACTACTGTCTGGCAGACAGATGCAGGTAATAGATAAATAAATGTAATTAGCACTAGATTCAGTTCAGTTGTATTTCCCCTTGTATTTCCCCTTTTTTTTGCCATAGCATGCATAGATATACTTCTTGATTTAGTCATGCATTCTAGATGTCCATATATAAACATTAGTGCTGTATGTGTCTGTGTGTTCTGTCATTTCTTGAGCAAACTGTGGGCTCACTGAAGATAGCACAGGGAATATACAGCCCAACAGACACTGACTTAAAATTATCTTCAGAAATATTCAGACAATATTTCATGGATGTTTAGTTAACTATGGATATTGCAGTAAGACTGTAGGTGGTTTGGGGAACACAGACACTACTTTCCTCTGATAACTGCTTGTAAATTTGTCATTCATACATATAAACATATAAACTGCGGGTGGTATTTTTCCTAATGACAATAATTATTTATTTAAATTTCACATTGTAAAGTATAATAAAGAAGTCTGATGACAGAGAATGTGAAGATTATTTTTTATATAAATGCCACAGTCAAATAATTTCAGATTAACTTTTATAGATCTCATATTTTAGTGCTTCTCATTGTTATACATGCCCTCATTTTAATATTTTTTTCACTGAAAGCTTCAAGAACAGAATGTTTATAAAACTTATGGGTTAACATTTATATTTTTTACTTTTAAAGTAAAATGAACGCAACATTCAATAAGAAAAAGATGAAGTCTTCTATTTTTTAGAATTTATGAAATGCATTATTTTTTATAAGTATGGTTAAATAACTCTCCTTAAACAGCACAAAATTGCTATCAGGCCTTTTGTAACATTTAAAGTGTATATACATTATTATATAAGTAACAATGTTTTATTATAAAATTATATGTTATTTTACATATAAAGCTACATTATGCATCAACTTATACTACATAGTAGAAAATACCTTATCTTTATATTTATTTACATGATTATTAAATTGAAAACATAATATTATTTAAAATAAGTTATATTTAGTGTAGAACAAGACATGAGATTAAGAAGTTTATGAGTGTTCATGGAAGAAAGAGAAAATGTATTTGTGAGAATGTGAGTTGGCTTCACTGTCTCATAAGAAGAAGATTTACCTTGAAAAAATATGGGAACAAATGTTTTGTATTATGATCCATAAAGTGCAGGTGGTCTAGGTAGAGAAAACCTCTGCTGCCAGATTTCAACAGAGTTGTCCTGCCTAGGACAAATTACTTATATAATTTCCAGGCTGCTTCCAAATCTGTGCCAAGAGCAATGTGGCTTTAATGGACCAAGAAATCATAGCCATGGTTTGCTGAATTTTAAAAGCAGCAAGTTCTTTTGGCAATAGGTAGCCAAAGAAGAATTATAGATATAACATCATATTCAGCAAAAATATTTCCGAAAATTAAGAGTGGGATAACAATTCACATTTTCTACCTCTTAGCCTATTTCTAGGAATGAAGGATGGAAGAAGAAATATTTGATTATAAATTCTTTAAACTTCTAGGCAGTATGCTTGAGTTCACTTGTTTGGCTCCCAAGAAAAGACAAAATAGAAAAAGTGGGGGTTGAAAGCAAAACAACATTTCCGTCCTCCTCTGAGTCTGTGCTGATCTCAAAGGCAGTTTGCCTGTTTGAGGAATACAGAAAACTGCAGTTCACAGGAGTCAGTGTGCACAGGTTCATAAACAGATATTTACCATGGTTTATTTTCCAAATTAGCTTATTTTGTAAATAAAAGCTACTTGAATGTTTTCTGCTGGGGTTCAAACCCAGATCTTTTCCTCACAGAGCTTGTGCTTTCCTCCAGGTAAGAAATTATGTGACCTTGATCACAAACTTTCCATGCAGGTTGACTCACTGCCATGCCTTGAAGAAGCTGACAGCCAGACAATTGCCACAGCTTTTCATTGTCTCCTAATTATGAAAATTGAAATTTTATAATTCAGTTCAAGCATAGTAAGACAGCTTTTAGAGACCTTGTCATGTTATACCTCACAACTCTATTAAGAGAAAATGTAAAAATAATGTAGCTTTGTGTATTTTATATGGCTGAAAGTTAAAGTGTTCTGAAGTAGTCTGAATTCAACTCTTTCACAATGCACCAGGAAAATTTTATACTTCAGTGTAAAAATTCAGATAAAACAACATTCAGATGCTCAGAGCACAATATAGCTGCAGAGTCTGAATTATGCTTTCCAAAACAAAAGGACATTCCTTCAAGAGGCAAGTTATCTACTAACACAAGAAAATAGATACAGTCGGATATATTTTTCTGTGATTACTGAAGTATTTATGTGAATGAATTCCACAGAAAAATCCAATTCCAAGGCAAAATAAAGAAAAATTTCATCTCATAGTTGTAGAAATAAGTCTTTTTGCATTTCAGAAAATGCCAGTTTTCCTATTCTTTAAACTGATTGACCTGGTCTGTTCTCTTTGGAACTAGACTCTTGAATCTACTGAGTGACCCATGGGAAGTAGAACATTACTGTTCAAAGAAACGTAATATGGTTACGTTGTCCTACTAGCCTCAGGCATGTTTCTGCTCCTTTTGTGCTTGAATGACAGCTGTGTTAGGATGCTGCTCAGCTAGGTTAGGATGCTGCTTTTATCTTCCTTTATCCTCTTTTTTTTAGGTAGAGTTAAAAAATTCAGTGGGGCAGAGAGAGTACATCTGACAGTAAAGAGCAGGAGAGCTCCAAGGAGGAGGCAAATATCGCAGAAAACCTGTGAGCATTAGGTGGAAATCTGGAGCAACCTGCAGGTTTGTGTAACTAGTGAAAGATGCTAAAGAAGAACAAATTTGGGTCTGGCTGGAACCTAGGAACAACTCTAGGAATCGGAGAACAGCCACAGAGGTGAGAAGGAATTGGTGAAGCAGCAACCAATAGTGAAGAATCAATGGAAAGATATAAGTGAGGAGTGAGACATCAAGCCAGAGGGGATGTCAAGAATGAGAAGTCAATGGCAGGTAGTGAAAAAAACAGTCAACTTCTTCCAGGAATCAGCACAAGTCCAATGAAATGTTTTGATTTGTCTTTGGCAGTGAAAGTCTTCACTTTACTTTTGGTAAAGCAAAAGCCTCTGCAATAAAGCTTTGTAACTGTTATTACTTTCAAATTCAGGGAATATAGGCAACATGCAAGTCCAGAATGCTGAAGACATGCTTCCTCAACTGGATTAGATTGCCTATGCTGATATCATTTCCAAAAATGACCAAAAGACAGAAAAGGAGTGTTTGACTGAAAAAGTGCCTCTTAATAGACCCAAATGTCACTTGCATACCTGTTTGGTAAATTCAAAGCAGAGTGCCTAATTAGTACAACATAAACAAGGGATTTCATAGCACCTCTTGTACTCTTACATCTATTGCAATTAATTATTTTTTTCGACAGAATAAATATTCCATCATACAGTTTCATGGTCTTGGTGTCTTCTCCACTATTCTTCACTGTGGCTGCAGAAAATTCTGCTGCAAAACTAGATCAGATCTATTTACAAACAGAAACTATGTGCAGATGGTGGGTCAGTAGGGATGTTTGTGCTGCACAGCACTGAAATCCACTTTGTTTTAACAAACCAAAGATAATTATGAGTTGAATTTTTTTTTTGTTTGCTTGCTGGTGGGTTTTTTCTTTCCCCCAGGTGCGGCTCACCTCAAGAGATGGAGTCATAGGATAACAGGCTGGTGTCAGAGAAGCCAGTAAGTCTCTTTACTGATAATAAGATTTTGCCTTTTACTCCTTGCAGTGACATTTCATTATTTTTTTTTATGTCTCAGAAAATTCTTAACGTCAAAATACTTAGAATGAAAACATATAATAAGGTCTTTTGACTTTCACGTAAAAATAATTCTGCCAAAGTCTGTTTCTCAAAGTTATAGAGGATAGATGAAAACAAAGATATTAACATATGATTTTGCATAAATATTCTTTTTATCAAATTGTGCTTCCAACATTATTTTATTCTGAACTCTGAGATTTATGGTGCAGATTCAAATTTGAATCAAGCCATTTTTATGCTGCAGTTTTACATCATTAAGTGATGTAAATTTCAAAAATATCACCAAGTTCATTTTCTCAGTACATTTATCTGCTAGTTCCTGAAATTGTCCAAAGTACTTTCAGAGCATGCACAGAAACATTTCTGTAGCGGGCTGCAAGAGTTCTGTCCTCTAAGTTGCTTTTCCAGAAATCAAAGACTAATCAGGTAAAGGGCAAATGGTACCTTAGGGTAGAAAACACAAATGTAATGGAGTCACTGTATAGTGTCAGATGTTATTAATAGTTTTCTCTCTATATAAAATCACCTTTAGGATTTTAAAGCAACAGTTTATCCCCAAACTTCTAAAATGTTATTTTTCTCTTTGGAGATTAACTAGAAATTGTTGCTGCTGTGGTTGCTGCTCATATTTTGCTTCTCTTCACACAGAGGTAGCTACTTATTTGAGAGGTGACTGCTGAAAGAAGCATACAAAGCGAGGGTACTAATGCCTCATCCAGAAACTGTTGTGTGAGGCTAGAGGTTTCTTTTGAACATTTGAATTAAGGCAATATATACCAGCAGCACGTCTGTCAAGTGCTATCATCTACTTGATACAGATTATAGACTACAGCTGTGCTTTCACCCCTGCCAGCTATGACTGTATAATCAATTTACTAATATATCCTTTTTTTCTTTTTCAGTATATAAAAAAAATCCAGTCATCATTTTCAGTTCTCCCTTGTATACAGAAAAAAAAAAGCATATGTAAATAGTCACCATTAGTGGCCTTCTAGATAAAAAAAGACTAATAAATTTGAATTTTTCTAATCCTTCAGATGATGTACTTCTTTACTCTAATCATTGCCACTTTGTTTCCTCAGTAGATCTTGCAAACATTCAGCCTCAGAAAAAAAATGGAAAATAAACAGAGTACTCCATGCTATTTGAAGTGAAAATATTAAGTTCTAAAAAATGTCTAAAACATAATATTTACCACAAAGGATGTTCAAAAGAAGTTGGCTGTGGTAGTTTAGTTCTTTCTTAATAGTACCACATAATAAAAAATCAATTTGAAGTAAATATTCATCCATGAATCTCAAAGAGATTTCTAACTTGTCAATGCCTTATACTAGTGCAGGACCTGGACTGCTGTATGTCTGAATAAATGCGATATTCTTCACTTTTCCCTAATGTGGGGTTATGAGAGCTCTACTCTTTAGAACAGTGGAAGATTGGGCTCTTAAGGGGAAATTAGATTTCCTGAAGTTCTTGACTTGATAAATGGAAGTAAAGTAATTTGAAGCAATAACAGCTACAAAGCTTTAATGTTTCTCCCCATATAATCCAATAATATTTGTTGTGGATTTATGGATGTCTCCACACACCTCTTTAAAGGAAGTTTCTTCTTGTTACAGAGAGTTTTTAAGACATGATACCTTAAATTTCATGTTCACAAAAGAAAACAGAAACAAATGCATTATTATTTTAAAATCACTTGCATGTAAGGTGCATTCTTAGTTCTCTGGCAGGAATACACCACTTACTAACAAATTAGATAAGTGTCCACTGGGGAAAATAAACCCTAAAAATGTGTTAGGGAAATGATCTTTATACTCTTTAACATACAGTCATGCAGTCCAGTAAAACATTATCAATGAAAAAAGTGGACAAAATATATTTCTGCCCCTTGTCAATCTTAGACCTTCTGTTAATGTCCATATTGCAAAGCGAGATGCAGGAATGTGTCTGAATACAACCATATAAATGGGTAGATAAAAATAAATATAATTGAGACATTCAACCACACTGCTGAGAGCTCCTGGCTAGGAAAATGTAACCATGACTAAGAATGGAAAGATTCTGGAAAATTAATCACCTAAAGTGTGAACAGAAGTGTTATATGACTCCCAGAAGCAGATACCAAACAAAGACACAATAATTTAAAAATGCATAATATACATCAGTGTACAGTTATCAGCTTACCATGACAGTCACAGATTCCGAGTTTAATTTGGATAAGTAGATTGGGAAATAAATGTTGTTTTCAACTGGCAGGTAAGGTTGTTTTCAGTTCAGATAAATTGTTCTACAAAATAACTTATATTGGCAGGCTTATGAGAAAAGAAAATATGTTTGTGAGCTGAGAATACAACTGGGAATGGATTTTATTTATTTAGATATTTTCATATCAGGTGGCAAAGCTATAAGTTTTGAGGGCTCATTGTGCCACTAGCAGCAACCCAGATTATTGCATGTTTGCCTAGGCTGTAGCATATATTTTTTTCGAAAGTATGGATTGTACAAACAATAGAAAACACCTTGTTGCTTTTAAGCCACTGCAAAAGTTATATACAATTGTGCTACTTTTCACCCAATCATTTTCCAGACAAAGTAAAATAGTAGCATTGTTGATCTTTCTGTTTTCTTCTTTTCTTCTCCATTTGTCTATATAAACCACATTTATTGATCATGTTTATCAACTTGAAATAAAAATGTAAGTAATTAAATTTTAGAAACAAATGCTGGAATTAATTCTGCATGGTTGCTCATAATTTAATCTTGTTATTTACACATTATAATATAACTCTGTAATTTTCTAATTGTGTGGTTTAGCGGGACTATTTCCTGACTTGGTGAAATAATTATTTAAATATTTTTGTTACTATTTTAAAAAGGAAATTGAAAAATCATAAATCTGTTGTAGTGTCATGTACTTTTTGTTGCAAAATGAGATTTTTGACCTCTGTATAAACCAGAATGGAACACACTGGAGATCACTTTCAAAACACAGCTAAAACACACTGGAGATCACTTTCAAAACCAGCCATCAAGAGCTGTACCTAGATAAAACTCTCATGGTTATTTCAAGATTATGGCACGATATATGGCTCAGAGGACTTATCCACATTAGTATCTTTTTCTGTTATATAAAAAAGAAGGGAAGGGAAGGGAAGGGAAGGGAAGGGAAGGGAAGGGAAGGGATGAAAATTATTACCACATGTGGATCCAGCAACAAGATTTGATTGTTGCAATTTTAATGTCAGTTGGTAAAAGTGATCCATCTTGATCCATCAGGGCTGAGGAAGCCCATGAAACACAAAGTTCAGTGGATTAATAGACTTACAATTCACATGGAATTATACATTCATATGGAATGGCCCGATAACTCCCCTTGGGAGGCAGGGATTATTAAACTGTCTGTTGCAGCACTGTGGATCATGGGGAGTTCTTTGGTGGAAGGTCCCAGAAATGAGTCTAAGGGTGCTTCAGGGGACTTGATGGTTTAAGACACCTTCTAAGACATGACTGCTGCCTCTCACTTCAGTGTAGTTGTTCCAGTTCCCCCATCAGAGGGGATGAATACCTTCAGGGCTACATGTGAATGTCACAATACCTCCCCCAGAGGGGGAGCCAGATGTATCAGTGAGGAATTTGACATCATAAAAAGCATTATCCCTCCTCCACAGGATCTGTTCCTTATTGTCCTTCTCCCTTATCTGCATCCAAACCTTCACTTTGATTGGGGGTGTGCAAACCTGGCCTCAGCAAAGCACATGCTGCTTTTGGAAATGGCCAATTTTTTGAGGCATTAACCCTTGACATTTCAGCATCTCACTGCTTGATTTTCAAACATAAAAGAAAAGAAATTAGATAATATAAAGGTTTTAGAGACATCAGAAAACATTATTATTATTATGCTTTTCAAAATGCTTATTATGCTTCCTTTTTTTTTTTTTTTTTTGGTAAAAGTAAATCTGGCCAACTGATCTGTGTAGAACAGTGTAACATAATAACACTGGTAATACAAATATCCTTAGAAAAGTAGAAGAGTGACCTGAAATCCATGAAGGCCAGCCAGATTTGATCCAAAGAATATATCTAATAATTTAAGGTTACTGGAATGTTCTAGACCTGGACAAAAATGCATTAAAATAAACACTTTAAAACCATGCTTTTTTCAATCCAATATGGAAAGCAAAAATATACTGATGTGAACAAAATTTGTAACTCTGAACAATCAAAACAAATTGTTTACAGATATTGCTTGGATAGCATGAAAAGCTCTAGCTATAATTGAACATATTGACTCATCTATGATTACTATAATAATATCAGTTTAAGAGAATATATAAATATAAATTATTTAATACATTGTTTCCCATTCTATATAAAGAATACTTGCTAGCTGCAATTTTTTCAAAATGTATCCCACTTTGTTTCTTAATGATTTTTTTCTTGCAAAATTTACACTCATTGAGAACAGGTACACTTTCCTTGGCCGATCTCCAAAGTAAATTCTAGTAAAGTTACTCTAAAAGCAAGAACTCCAGGACACATGTAAGCATATTCTGAATTATGGTCTTGACTCTTATTTTTTCTCATTACCTTCATTACATAAAAAAAGACCATCAGTATCAAAATATGGACAATGAAAACTGAAGGTGTAAAGCTTTCAGCAGCTTTTCACACAATGAGAAGTGAAAAAATATTGACAACAAATTGGAAAAACAGCAATCTGACATACTTCTTGGAATAATACAGAAGCAGAGAAAAATGTGTCCTAACTGTGCAGCAAGGAGAGGGACAATGGAAGAGGTTTTGACAGGAGCATTTGACAACACTTTCCACATGAAAGTGCTTTTAGCAGTGTGTTGAGTTGAAAAAGGATTCAAAAAACCATCTCTTGGTCTAAAGACTGTGTGTAACTGTCACTCTAAATTACCTCTATTTGCTTTACATGGAGCAGCTGGAAGTAAGATAACAGGTACATGTTAGGATATCGGATGTTTCTAAACTTTATTCTAAACTTATTTTCACACAACTTCCATGCAGTGCAGGATTCCTCTCCATCCTGTTGGTGTTGTATTCCCCATGGTCTGCAAATATAAACAAGGGAAGATGTTTAGGGATGGAGGAAGCAACTTTCAATTAATTTCTCTTATAAAAGCTATCAGTTTTCCAAACAAACTGCTTAGCTTTACTCTTAAGCTCATTGCAGTTAATACGTGCCTTTACTAAACCTCTGTTCTTTTCTTTCCTGATGATTTATTTCTGAACGGGTTGAGTTGGTGAGAGGTAAGCAATCTTGCAATCTTACAATTCTGAAAGGGTTTAAGTGAATGCACCTGAAATTTTAGGAAGGATGGCACTTCATCAGTTACTAAGGCACCTGTAACACAAAATAGGTCCCAGACAAAGAGATCAGGACCCACAAATATACCCTGAAATCCCAAAGCTTTAACAGTGGCTAAATTCTCCATCTAATACAGGAACTTGGCTAATCTGTATCATCTTGGTGAATAAATATAGTGAGTTATTTCATGGTTTTGTCAAGTGTTGTATAGGCAGCCATACATACAGCTACAGATGTGTGTATGTGTGCATATTTATACACATGCATGCATACAAGCACAGACATACCTGTGCCAGTTTTCTCTGTAAATTTAAAATATGTCTTGTATTAAGTATGGGCTGTTGTGTAGAACCAGTCTTTCATTTTCTGTACATAAAATATTGCAACCATTTAAATTAATTCCATTGATTTATCTTCAAAAGCATATAGTCTCTTGAAGAGCTGAATATATTAAATATTTCTACCTGCTAGAATTATGATTTAGGATCTTTCATTTAAGAAGAGAAAGTCAAAATATAACATCTCAGAAATTGTGAGAAATGTTGGCCTAAATAAACTATAATGAAGAAAAAATTAATCTTGATGCAAAATCCTATTTACCAGCCCATATGGGATATTGTATTACAATAAAATATATTGAATTCAGACAATTTAACTATATGGACATTGGCATTAAGTTCTTACAACATATTTCCTTTTTTTCCTTTTTTATTTTCTTGTTTTTTTAATGTGAATTGGATTTTTTTTTATAAGGCTAATGCAAGCAGTTACAAAATGGGGAAACAGAACAACTGGGAATCTGGTCAAAAGGAATAAAATAATTTTATAATGTATTTTATTAAAGCTTTTATAGATCTGTTGTACACGATAATGCAAGAATTTACAAAGAACTGTGGGAATATGGAAATTTATTTTCTACGCAGTAGAAACAGGAATGTTCTGCATAATGATGCTAGAAATTCAGCACGGCTGTTGTCTCAATTTACTTTCATTCATGCAACTTTACTGGGATCAATATTCTCAGTATGAATACAAAATAACCTGACATGTTATTAAAGTCATGATATTAAAGTCACTGGAATGATTGGGAGAGTATCAAGAAGCCAAAACAGCAAAGTCAAATGGAGACACTCAATATTTACAAAGCAGTATGGTAAGAGCTGACTTACTCAGATACTATCTCTAAGAAATTTGAAAAAATAGAGATCTGTGTTTCAGTTTCTAAGTGATTCTAACTTTCGCCCTGAAATATGAAGCTCATAAAACATCAAAATAAAAATGTGTTAAGTTCCTTAGCCTTTAAATTTCTTACTCCCTTCTAACCATCTTTTTCCCTACTTCCTGATCTGAAAGAAAAACTCCGAATTATTGATTTAGAATTGTCCAAATGCTTTACTTGGAGACAGCTCAGCATTAAACTAAAATTAATTTTTACTTTCAGACCCTTCATGGTTTATGTTTTGCAGAAAGGGAGTTGCTGACCACACTGCTGCCATTTTTGCAGTCTTTCACCTCAACCAGTGTCTATTTGTAAGTCATTATCTCATTCATAGGCACAAAGAAGGTTTTGGCTGTCCCATAATTTAAATTCCAGATCAATTATTGACCCAAAACATCTTGATTAAATTCTGCCAAACTAAAATCTGAGTGTTTTACCAAGCAAATATATTTGAGAAGAAAAAGAGTTAGGATTGGGGAAAACACAATCTACATAAGCTGTTTTCTTTTTTAAGCGTCTTCTTTTTAAAAGAAACTTTCAATGTTTTAATTGTAATAAACAAGGCCTCTGCTATCATTATTACATTTTGTTCATGAGTAATAGAGTTTTGTTTTGCTAAAAAGTCATTTTATTACAAGCTTTTATAACATGGTATTTAGAAATTAAATAATTCTCCTAGATAAGTATTTTCTGTGGATTCCTTTCTTGTTTTTTGTTCCTAAGATCAATTATTGTGTCTGTTTTACACTCAGAATCTCTTTAGAACATTGAATGTTGTGGTTCCACCCCAGCCAGCAACCAAGTCCCACACCAGCAGAGTCAGGGAGAGAATCAGAAGGGTGAGAGCTGGAAAACTCATGGGTTGGGATACAGACAGTTTAATAGGGAAAAGAAAAGCCAGGCACACAGGCAAAGCATAACAAGGAATTATTCATTGCTTTCCAAGGATAAGCAGATATTCAGCCATCTCCAGGACAGTAGGGCCCAATTGCACTACTGGTAACCTGGAAAGACAAATTCTATCACTCCAAACATCCCCCCTTCTTCCTTCTTCTCCCTACTTCATATACTGAGCATGATGTCACATGGTATGGACTCTCCCTTCGGTCAGTTTGGGTCCCCTGTCCTGGCTGTATCTCCTCCCAGCCACCCATGCACCCCCAACTTCCTCACCAGTGTGGCAGCAAGAAAAGCAGAAAAACCCTTGGCTCTGTGCAAGCCCTGCTCAGCAATGACAAAAATATCTCTGTACTATTAATTTTGTGTTCAGCACAAATTTAAAACATACCCCCATACCAGCCTGCAAAAAGACTTATCTCTACTCCAGCCAAAACTAGGACAACAAAGCACTGGCAAATACATTCTTACCACAGGACTTAACAAACGTAGAAATATATATTTGTGTCTGGAGTCAGGGGTAATGAATGAATTCCATTCATTACCAAATACAATAATGTTCCTGCAGTTGGAAACATGTTTAAAGTTTAAAACAAATTGCAAAGCCCAGGTTTCAGGAGAATCTCTAATATTTTAGTATTTTAGTGAACATTTGAAAAATTATTTAAATGTGGTATTTTTTCTCTATGAGTGTTATTTCTCTAGCATTCCTTATTACCCTTTAATAGGAACATAAACCCCTAGGAAACTTTTTTCATTTGTATGACATCCATATCAGATCATAAAGCTTTCTCTGGCTTTCTATATCTTAATTTAATTCTTAAGGCTTCTATGTTCTTAAACATTGAGACTATAAATTTTTCTGTCCTCTGTTTCTTTCTGTATTTGCCTTGTTCAAACAGAAAATATAATTAAATTTTTGCTTGTATAGCTTTCTTTAGAAAGACTTTGAAAATGGCAGAAGGTAAGATTTCATATTTTGTCTATATTCTCTTTCATGAAATCTTATGCCTACAATCTGCTGAACAGATAGTGATATCAAAATACTGAATCCTTTATATTAAATTTTTTTGCACTCCCTGAGCCAAACCTCATCCTTATTTTGCTTCTGCTTAGAGATGGAAGTCCGTCCTACTACTAAGACATTTAAGGATAATTACAATCAGGCAGGGTTGAAGTATTTGGGTGCAGATTGTCCACAGCAAACACCTTTCAAGATTAAGATGTGCCAAGTGAGTAAGAAGTGATACCTTTTAAAAAAAGTTTTAATTTATCTGTGTTTGCACTTCCAAATGGCAAATAAAAGAAGCTATTAAAAGAAGCATTTTATGTTATTGCTTTTTTATTTTTTATTTTTTTTGTAATGCATTAGTATTCTGATAGTCCTTTCAGCTTGCATCTCTCTGTGACCCTATCATTTGACTTCTGGAAAAAACATCACAGCAATTATTAACAGTAAAACACAGCATTACTAGTGTTTGGACAATATTTTTTCACTTCATTATTGTGATATATTAGAGAAACTTGAAAGCTCCATTAATACAATTAATTCTACTAACTTCATAGATATCACCTTCCCTTAAAACTGGAAATTTGACTACAATATATTTAAGTATGACAATACCTTAAAATTTTTCTATTTGTTAGTAATGCTCTTACATTAGCGATAGACTGTTGTCAATATCTTTCCTCCATCTGCATTGACTTTTATTGGTATTTTGCTGGCATTAACTTTTTTTTTTTTTTTTAATGGAAGACACTGCATGGAGTCCCAGACACAGAGCTGAAAGCAAACAGATCATTTTGATGAGGAAAAAGCAAGAGGAAAAAGAAAAGAGAAAATGGAAGTAGAATAAATGAGGAGAGACAAACAAGTGAATTATAGAGTACAGTTACTTTCTTCCCTCATAAAATAATAAAGTAAAACATTCACATTCCTTAATATGTCCACTTAAGGAAACAAATAAAACAAAACTCACAAACCCAGTAGGCAACTCCCCAAAGAGAAGTTTGTTGGGTTTTTTAACATACCTCCACTGCCTTTATAAGTAATCTATGAGGTTGATAAGCTGCATCCTACCAGGAACTGAGCATACTCAGCTGGCTGACAGTAATGAACAGCAACTCCTGTGACTTAATGCAGATATTTATGACAGGCTTTTACGTTTGAGTCAGCCATGCTGTAGTCTCTGTGACACAGGGAAATTATTTGTGCTGGTAAATCATCTTGCATGATACTAACACAAGATCAATCGTGTACTTGCATGCATATGGTCTGCCAGTGAATATACTTTCCACCTGGCTTACAGTCAGAATAACTTAGAATGGAAATCTTTGTGTTTCTTTTTAGTCGTCCACTGTAAAACATCTTGAACTGTATAAAACCATATGATGTAGAAACGAAGACATTAACTATGAAAAAGAAGTTTTTAATGGAACCTAATTATCTAGAGACCTCACTGAATTTCTGCCAGTTAACCTGTGAGAATATTCATTTTTTTAAAAGCATTTAACCTTTTTATTGATGGTACTTGCTGAAGTGCCTGCATTATAATGGGTCATAATTGTGTCATGTCACAGTGTTTTTTCAACTGGAACAATGAAACACCCTTTGGAAATGTTAGGAACAAAGTAAAGGGCTACAGGCTTATGCTTTCTGGTCTACTGCTGGAGGAAAATTGTTTAGGGCTACTCTCACTTAAGACCTGAACCTTTTCCATTTTATTGTTGTCCTCTCTCTTATTTAAGGCTGTTAAAACTTATCCTTGGCTTTTTGAGCTCTTTAATTTTATCATAATGACTCAGTTTTATTTAGTGGAAGAAATCCTCTTATATGACTTTTAAACATAGGAGGACCATTTTTCAACATGTTCAATTATGATAACACTGAGAGAAAGTCACAGCAATTTGAGTCTTCTAATTCCATGCACAGAGTAAAGGTCAACACTTTCATATTTGAGTGCCTGTCATTAGAACTTCAGAGTGCAAACCATTTCTTCCAGTTTTTACATCACAGTAAGAAAAAAGCTTATTCTGATTAGACCAGAGAATCCAGCTGCAAAAACTCTCAGCCAAATAAGCAACTATTTTGCTCTTATGACTCATATGTCTGAAAATTTCATATTAATTCATGTCTCCAGCCCAAATTTAAAAAAAAAAAAAAAAAAAAAAGTTTGAAAAGGCTCTTCAAAGAGAAATACCATTTTCAGTGTTTATTTTGAAAGTATATTAAAGTTCAGATATGATGCAATTTTGTTTGGATTAAATTCCATTAATCATACTTGCATTTATGTTGATTAAAATATAGGTCTGTAACAGAGATTTTTCATAATAATCAAATAATTATTTAATGTGATTTTTTTGTAATATTAGCATAACCAAAAAGCTGTGAATTTGGCTCTAAACTGGGTAAGCAACTGTGTTTTATTGTGATTTGTGATAATATGCTGTCAGTGCTTCAATAAATGCTGCACATTCTTCCACCACAGAAAATATATTTCTATCATTTTCCCAGTTTTTCTTATCAAAACAAGACTATGTAACACTGACTCGTGGTATACAGACTGTTCTCATAGTAAAATCAGAGCAAATAACATAAGGTGTCTGTTTTCAATATTCATATTATAGTACCTAGGGGAATCATAGACAATGCTTGGACTTTCTTTCTATGTCCAGTCTTACACAAACACACACAAAAAAAGTAGATGATGTACAGAAAGCCAGTGAATATATAAAGAAAAGCAGGAGGTGCCAAAGTCCTATCTCACCATCTACTCATCCTGCTCATATTATTTAAGTATATTTTTGCTACTCTGCTTGCAAAACAATGTGCTCTTAGGACATCACAAAGGTGGAGATACGCTTTATTCTGAATTTTTCAAACCTTCTTATAAAAGAGTTGCTTATCATTCATACTCAAAGATTGTGCTGCTTGTCCTTTGCTGGCTTTCTGTTGTACCAATGGTGAATCTAAGGCATAGTTTTTAAGTTCAAATAATGAAATGGTGATTTTCTCAAACAGGTCATATAGCGGGGCGGGTTCTGGCCAGCCCTGCAGCCCGTCCGCTATAAGCGCTGTGTGTAGAAAGCAGGGCATGCAGCCACGGGGGTTCTTGAGCAGTGCAAGTGGGAATGCCATCAATGGTGTAAGAAGAAAGCAGGGCTTCGACCTGGGTCCTGCAGGGAGATGTTTATTCCATGACACGTGCCCAGGAGACCACGATTTGCCCGGGNCGGGAATTGGAGTGACTCAAATGGGGAAAAACCGAAGGGGAATACAGAACAAACCATTGGAACTGTACAAAACTCCACATACAAAATGAAATACAATGAACCCTAAACAACAAACCACCACAAGGTCACTGATTCTTTTGGGGCCTTACATATGCCAATATTTCAGTCATTTACACCAGATGTCATTTACTGTGAGACCTCAAATTGATTTAGGTCCTGTTCAGCTTTCTCAGATTTCATAAAATTGTGTAGTAAGGATCTTACTTGTGAGTCTTTGGGGGTTTTTTATTAAAAAAAACCTTATGACAATAATAGAAAACAAGGTTAAATATAGAAGGAATAAAACTAAATCAACGACATAGAGTAAGCAAAAGCTGTTCACTCAGGAAATAAAGAGCAGAGCCATTGGTCCATTCTCTACATGAACCTCAGTATTCAGTCAGTCTCTTGGCTGAATAGGCTCTGGAACACAGGTTATAACACAGTCCCAACTGAGCAATAATACTATGAATTTGTAGAGTGAGAAAGAAGTAGGGGAAAAATGACAAGTTTGGATGAACCTTAAAATGAGTCCAGTATAGATTCTGCCTAAATTTAGAAAGTTAGTAAAAAACAAAGAACAGAGTTTATGGAGGAAAAAAAAATTCCGAATGACTGCATAGTCACTTTGGAATATGGTCATCCCTAGGGAGGTGTTAGGTCTTCTGTAAATTTTGCAGTGAATTAAGGCATCTGTGCTCTGGCTGTAATAGCATCTAGAAAAGGAAAGAGTAGTGAGCCAAAAAAGCAGTACAGAACTAAGCTCTGCAGTAGAAATGCCCACTAGGAGTGGTATTGCAGACAATTCTTTAAGCTTCTCATATTGCTTAAAAAAAAATGAAAATAAATAACATTATGAAGTGAACCTGACAGGTTTTTTAAAAAAATATGTATATAATTGTCTGTTCTTTATAATGCTGATGAAGCATTTACCCAATAAAGTCTAATAAAAAAATCAATTATACATGAATTGCATATTTTGAAATGCTTACATTATTATTAAGGTTTGGAGAAATGCACTTTAAACAGCAAACTTCGCACATCAAAGATTTATTGATGTACTTTATTCATGTACTTTGAGGTCTGTTAAACTAGGACTAATCTCTCATGGAATATGATGGTGCTGAAAACCATCATATACTGAATCACAGTTTCTACTTGTGACTTTCACAGCTCAAATGTCATTAATCATGAATACACAGAAATGCACAGGGTAATCTCAATATGATGAAGTTCTACATGTTATGTGTATGGAGGGAACTGAGGTCCCAGTCTAGGCTGTTGCTCAGTTAGCATTAATTGGTTGTAATTTATATGTGATATTTAGAAGGACAGGAGTTTGGATCTCTGCTTTATTATTCTTATTAAAATTTGATATGCATGGAAAACAATAAGGTCCAGTAAATGAAAACAAGTGCATTTTGCACCCATGTTGTGAAAGCAAAATTTCCTATAAAATAAAATGATAAATTTGGCTTAGTGTCAAAAAAAAGTGAGGAGGTTTCACTTGGGATCCCAATCCACAAGCACTTAGGTTCACTGTAGCTCTGGAGTTATTTCAGAGGGTTTGATTGCCTTTGTTTAAATTGTAAAAAGTAGATTGCAGAATTGAGAGCTTACTATGCAATTCAAGGCAATCCTTTAATTTTTCTCTGCCTGGTGTTATAAGACCTTTTGTAATTCACAAGGTTTCATTTTTTACTGCTGAAAAAGCATTACAGGACCTTTTTTTGCAAGATGGTCAGAGAACAAAAAAAGCTAATAATTTCAATTCTGTATTCACTTTGCAGGTTGCAGCATTTATCATGTAATAGATGCTGTTGCAACTACAACAAATCACCTGTCATAAACAGTTCATAAGCTGAAAGACAGAAAAACACATGAATGTTTTATATATCTACCTCACCCACCATTCAAGCATACAATTAGGACAACTAAGGTCATTTGTGCTATATAGAGAAGTTTTGGCTAAGCTGAATTCTGTGTACTTCACAGTAAAAGTGGATCTTTGGTTCAATGACATGATGTTGAACAGGAAATAGAAGAAAGCCCTGGGGAAAAAATACTTCCTTTAAAAATTTCTCATACAGTGTTGTGGATTAATCCTGGTGGGAAGCTGAATGTCCCACAGGCCTTTTGTTGACTTGCCCCTGGCAGGATTGGGAAGACTATTAGAAGTGTAATATTGAGAAAAGTCATGGATTAAGATAAAGACAATTCGATAGGTAAAGAAAAGACTATATGCAAGCAAAGCAAGATAAGGACTGCATTCATTACTTCCCACTGTCAGGCAGGTGCTCACCTATCTCCAGGAAAACAGAACTGCAGCAGGGGTAGTGATGATTTGGGAAGACAAATGTCAACACTGCAAACATCCCCCTTCTTTCTTCTTCCCCCAGCTCTACATGCTGATCATGATGCCATATGGAATGGGGTATCCATCTGGTCACCTGAGGTCAGCTGCCCTGACTGTGTCCCCTTCCAACATCCTGGGCACACCCAGCCCATTCACTGGGGGGAGCAGGGGTGCAATGAGAAGCTGAGAACACCTTGACATAACTCAGGCACTGCTCAGTGACAATTAAAATATTGGTGTGCTATCAACAGTTTTGCTCAAAAATTCAAAGCATAGCACCATAACGCCATATGTGTTATGAAGAAAGTTACACCATCACAAATAAAATCAGTACAAACTACAGCCCTTGTCCCACACCATTTGTAGCATGCTCAGGTTCCACATTATCCAATACATCCTCATTAGCCCCTCTCTTCCTATTGTTTCATAAACCCATAGATATGATAAAATGGCTTCAGCTGGAAGGGCCCTTAAAGATCATCTAGTTCCAAATCCCTTGCCATGTGCTGGGCACTAGACCAGGTTGCTCAGACCCCCCTTCCAACTTGGCGTTGAACAGTTCCATGGATGAGGGCTCTACAACCTGCCTGAGCAATCTGTTCCAGTGCCTCATCACCATATAACTCCTTTAGTCTACAACCACCACTTTAAAATGTCCAGAAAATTTCAGTTGGGTTCATTTAGTTTACAATCATCCTTCTTTGGTTCAGGTGCTATAGTACCATTGAAATTAATTTGATGACAAAACAATGATCTTTCTACATATCTCCCTATTTACTTGAATTATAAGTATGTCTAGGAGGCCATGGAACCATAATCCCTATTAATCTGTTCCCATGTCCTACAGAGAATTTCCCCTTTTTCTTCTGTACAAAAACAAAGAGAGACTTATGAAAATAAAACATTTCTTTTTAATAGTGCTGAACAAGATTCCTACCCTTGAGAGCGACATCTCCAACTGGTTGAAGCAGAAAAGTCACATTTGAATATATTAAACTTGCCTTTTAAGAATGTGAGTATAGTTCTGCTTTCACTCACATCTTGATAATTGATTGTTCTGCACTAGGAGTAGACACAAGATCCTACTTTTTACACTTGATCTCAAGCTTAGTATCAGACTAACTTAAAGTTAACTTCAGAGAACAAAAATAGCTTTTGATTAGATGCTTCAAAACATATATGTCTTCAATATCAGCTTAATTACTTTTCTTATCTGTGGTCAGTGAGTCGAATATGAATCAAGTCTGACCTAGAAGGGAATATATCTAGGACTCACTTATGTCTGTATCATGAAAGATTTTTGATACTATTAGCAGTGAATTAAAAAAAATGAGATTAAATCTAACAGATGATCAGAAGATCAAACGTAGTATAAGAGAATTTCCTGTTTACTTAGCCTAAAAAAACCTGTTAATTTATATCCATAGATTTTGTGTATATGAAGTGTTGCTTGGGTTTTCCAGAGTCTTTTAGTCTACCAGGGAGACTAATTTGTGAGAGTTTATGTAATTCTCAGTTTATGAAGACGGTGGGGATAAGCAAGGGCCAGGAGCTAAATAAATTTCTTGGAATAATCTGTACCATAACAAAATTTAAATATTTCAAAGTGTCCCTTTCTCTTTAAGCCTTCAAAAATTTCCAAATGTTTTATGGTGATGGGAGATATCTATACAATTACTTTTTATCACCACTGTTTTTCAGGCAACAGCAACATCTCATAATTTTATAGTAGCATAACCTACAAGAACAAAACAGCTCATCTTAAATCTAGCTTGTTGTCTGAAAATGAACAAACAGGATATTTCTTATTTCTATGACATTTGATGGTGAATTGGTTTCTGTCCAGTGGACTGATCAGGGCTGAAAAAATTGGCAGTTCTACCTTTCATTGTTTTTGACTCATTTTTTAGGTCCATTGTGGACAGATACCCTATGCATTAAAAATATCCTTTGATGGCTTCAAGATAGAATATCTTGTTTGTTAAGTGTCCTCCAGAGAATGATAAAAATAATGATCCATTAAAACAACATAGTGGAATTGTCACTTTCCCCACACAGGATTTGTTGGTATCATGGATATTCTTAGCCTGGGAAATTAGAGATAAAAATTCATTTGCAAAATTGTTCCCTACAGTCTGTGCTTTGCATAATTTACTTTAACTTAGTCATGCAATGATTCTTGAAACATTTCCCTTGAGAATAAATTCTAGTTTTATGTTCTAGTTTACATATAAATTTCCTGTCATGCAGTCCACTCTTTCTTTTGCTTTAAACTATCATCTTTAATCAAAACTTACTGCTAACCATCCATCCACATTGAGTGATTCATTCCAATTCAAGTTTTAACTTTGCTAGATGTTTGTGAGACTATTGCAAGCTTTTATTAAGCAGTCAGAGTGGATGTCAACTTTACAAAGGCTGTGATCTAGTATTCACTTTCAAGGAAATAGAAACAGAAAATTAAGATGGAAGAGTTGAAGTCTCAACATTTGTAATGAACAAGCAACATGTTAGATAAAAATATTTAGTGGTGTTTCCATCTGGCACTGAAGGTGTCAAGCAAGGTGAGTTTAATGGGAAATATGGAAATAACATGGAACACAGCTATTTTTGGTTTCGTAAACTGCATGCTTTCAGCCTATATCCAGCAAAAAGTGATAGACATGCTGGTACTGCCCCTAGAAAATACATTTGACAAAAAATAACCCCTTCCTTTCTGCTCCAAGTACTCTCTCAGAAGGAAAAAAATGCTCAACAATAACTGCTTTTTCACACACCAATGGTAAAAACTTCTGTCAGAAATGAAAATGGCTTCCTTTGATCACTAAGCTGTTTTGATTATGAAATACAGCAATGGTGAAGAATATTCTACTGGGAAGAAATAACAAGGTTTTCTATGATCAAAAGACTGTTAGAAGCTGGTATTCACTGCAATAGAGTATGACTGCTGATCAAGCACATTTTCCTATGCATACCAGTTTATACAGGATCAGCTTTGGGAAAAAATTTCCACTATCTTTTCTCTTGGTGAAACATTTCCATATGCCTATGTTGACCTAGAAACAATGTCAGAATTAAAGTCTGATGCCAATGTCACAAAACAAATCCATGTATTAAAACAAGTCAAAGCTAAAGGAAATATCATCTCTACCACTGTTTTCTTTCTTTATACATAGTCTTCTGTACATAGTCTTCTACACTTAGCAGCAGCAAAAAAAGGCAAAGAATCTAAAATGGAAAAGAGAAAAGGAATAATATTCAAGCAGCAGAAAGTGGAAACAGTCAAAACCAGTAAAGAGTGAGTGGAATTACAGTCTTCTGTAGAGTACAAAAGGACATTTTATTTCCTCAAACACTCACTCTTGGTATCTTAGAGACAAATATACAGGTGGAATGGTGAAAAATAAAATTATCATCTTCTTAATCTTCCCTCTCCTTTTCTCACACAGACACTTTGTGGACATAACACTTGCTCAAGAGAAGCTGTAAATTGACTCTTAATAGGCACATCTCTTATAGAGCATAATGTGTCATATCGCATTCTTTATTGTAAAATATTTGCCTCAGAAAAAAAAAAGCACTATTAATGACTACTTTATTCAATATTTAACATGTTTTCTATTTTAATAATATGAATTTATATATTTATATTAAATATAACATATTTTAGTCAATATGTTCTTCTGAAATATAAANTTTAGTCAATATTAATATATTCTTTTGAAATATAAAATTATTGATATAAAATATTAATTAACAACCAACATGCTGGACCTGTATCTCTTTTAATTACACTTAAAACTAAACTGCACAAGTCAAGAATATATTTCAGTAAGTCTCAAGCATCAGCTTAAGTGGAAATAGAGCAGAGTGCACTCATTTTGGTTGCAGTATCTGAGATGGGCACTGTGAGGTTTTTATGCCCTCTCCTAGCACAGACATCATCTCTCTAACAGCAAAATAAAGTAGGTTCTGAATGTCTTTATGTATTTAGGAAAAGAACGTTTGCTATATCGAGACAATATTCTTTGCTTGCTTTTCTAGGTAGGAATTATCCCATTCAATGAAAGAAGATGCAAAAAACCCAAGAAAAAATAAAAAGAACCTCAGCAGGGTATTTCCATAATTAACTGTTAATTAACTTTTCAAGACCACTTGGAAAGAATTACTGTATATATTCATTCAAACATACCAATTTCAATTTTCTTGGCCTCATCATTGTCATCACCATCTGCCTGTACACATTTTGTTTTGGTAGGCATTTACATTTCTTTAAACTATGACAGCTAACACATATACAAACATGTGATGTTATGGTAATAATGTTGAAATATTAAGACAAAAGGGCGTCTCAGCTGAGCCCCGTCCAGGACTTTATTTATAACCCCTGTCTTTATTTATTTAAAAACATGCAAATACAAAATGAGATACAAACAGAACTGTTGATGAGATTTAGCCTAAAGTATGTATGTTGCTTCTCTAACAAAAAATGTGCATTTATTGAATTTCAGCTATTCTATATATTTAGATAGGTACAGTCGCATAGGTACAGTTGGTATATTTAATTCATTATTAATGAGTAAATGGCTTTAAAATTCATAAAGTGTTGAAACATATGGAAAAAAGTAACCCTCCAGTATCTGTCATTTTCTGTTTTAGTGTGCTTGAGACCAAATTGATTCTATGTATTTTTAACATCCAACAGAGGAGTTGAAAGCTTAGCTAGGCTATACTTCTTTTATAAAGAGGATGAGATGATGAAATTCTTGGCTGAGATAACTGTCTCCCATCCAGGGAGAAGAAAGGAAAGAACTTCACAGAGCTAGTTTGCACTGAGAGGCTGAGTTCATTCAGCCTTCCCAACAGGATTTTCCCAGGATGATTACTTGCACTGAAGTTGGAGACATACTATGAATTAATCACAACGTACCCATTTTTCTTCAGAGGCTGTAGAAGAGCCTATAAGCTTAACCATCCCAGTCTAAAGGCATTACCTCACTGCCGGATTAAAAAAAAAAATTAAAAATTAAGAGCTGGATATCATTAAACTAGCCAAAATATTTTCTAATAAAAATTGCAAGATCATACCCTGTCTACTTTTAAAGTGGATATTCTTGTCTGATAATGACCTGAAATGAAATAGTTTCATTTCTATCAACATATCTCAAGAGAAAACCTAAGATTGACTGTTGACAGAGAGGCACTGGCAGTCATATTCGGAGCAGTTGCCTCACTGATTAGTGGAGTTGTTTTGTTTGTTAGCTAACATGGCACCGGTTTAACAAATAAAAATCATAAAACCTCAGTGGGGAAGTGAGTTTGTTCTGGCAAAGGGGTAACAGGTCACCACTGACAGATGTTCTTGATCTCTAGATAGAACAAAATAAAAATAATATTAGTAAAATATAATACATTATTTTAAAAGTAGGATAGAATGGGGAGTATATTCCTCATGCAAAATTTGTGTCAATATTTCAACTACATTAGTCACCAGTATGAGGTGTGTGCTAATTCCCCAACTAAACCATTTAAAATGAGGTAAAGGGCCCTGCTGTGCTTAACAGCTACATCCAGTCTCCCATGTGCACCAACAATAAAAATTCTAAAAGAAAAATTCTAAAAGAAAAATTGAAGGCACAACCATCAGAGATCTTTATAATCCCATAAATACAGCATGCAGAAGGCTTACATGCATATTTTTTTGGTACTAATGGAAACTACCTGTGTTAATATGCTCTGTATGGAAAAATGAATAGACCTCCTCCATGTGTTTGTTGTTTTAAAGGGTTTGACATCTTACTAAGAAAAGGCAATTACTTCTCCTGTTCTGCATAGCTTGATGTTTCAGTCTGGGATAAATGCCACAGGTTTTTTGTTCATACATTTCTGTACAAATCAGAGGAATTTAATTTATAGAGGCTGCTACTAGAGTATCTGACCTCAGAATCAGGCAGAGAATGAAGTGAGAAGGAATGTGTGGAGGAAAGATTAAAATGTGCTATGCAGCCACCAAATACATGTAGAAAAACATGCCTCTAAGTTAAAGACTTACATGCAAAAATACAGCGTCATCATTAGAATCTGCAGCTATTGGTGTGCATTTTTGCAAGAAATTCACAGATTTTTGAGACAGGATGGTATTTTATTTTGTCTAATATTTTGCCTGTTCCAGAGTGCTTCATCCGTCATATTGACATCTTTTCACAATACCTGTGACATGGTTTGACATGAATATATGCATAAAGACAGTAAGAAACTCATGACTATACTTTTAAAAGGATTGCTCTCACTTTATAGAGTGATGTATGTGATTTCTAGTTTAAATAAGGCCTTCTTTAATATCCACCTACTGATTTATGATATGCCTTTCTGCAGTTCAGGACTCCATCAATACTTGCATACTCCCTCTGTGAAGACATTGAGTCACTGTAACCCAGTCATCTTCCAGTCTTACCTCCACTAAGATAAACAAACAGCGTGTTCTGAATTCTTCTGCAGAATTTCCTAAAAGCCTTGTGAGTTTTTCTGGTATTTAATTTATCCCTTTCAGTATTTCTAAAACTTTAATATTTTCTCACAAATGTGACACAAACAGTGCAGGCAGTGTTTCAGGGCTCTGATGGCATATCTGGTGGGGAAAAAAAAAGAAGAAAAAGATTTTTCTTATATCTTATGTACCACTCTACAGTTCAGACAGCCAATTCTCCCCTTTTGTACAATTCTGATCCAGAACTGTACAAAATTTGATTATTACCAGAATTTCATTATTAAACCAGTATTTGATTGTTAACTTCTTTTTGTTAGAACTGGCTCAGTGTTCCAAGACTCATGTCTCCTCATCATTTATCATTCATTCAGTATTTTCATCTGCACATTTTACTGGCAGTGATTTTGTGTTTACTTCTGGTTCATTAATTAAACGCTGAACAATGTTGGAAGTTATCATGCCTATGGAATGTCAGTAGAAATTCACATAAGAAATTGTGTTTCATCTATCATGATTTATCATCTGGTTTATATTTCACTTCATGTTTGCATAATATACAGAACTTTGTCACAAATACCTTACAGGAAGCTATTTCCGTCAGTGTGGTTATCATTATGAAATATATTTCTAATTTGAAAAAAAGGAATCCAGTTTGTTTAATAAGACCTATTTTCATTAATTGACATTAACTAGGATTTAATGCTTTAATTGTCTATGAAAAAGAATCTCCTAGCGCTTTTTTCTTTATTTTTTTCTTGAAACTCAGACTTGAAACTCAGGCCATGTTACCTTGAACCACCTGGTTGTCCTTGATAACTTTTCTTTAGCACTGAGAAACTACACTACTTTTCAAGGCCTGACTTTTTAAATTTTTTTTTTCTTCAGGATTAAGAGCTGTGAAAAAAAGAATAACAGTAATTGCCTCAACTAACTCCTACATGATTCTGTTCAGTAAATTGTCCAGATCATACAATTGTAAATGTTTATCTCAAGTATATATGATACAACATTTTCCTTGCTGTCTAATACTTGTTCTTTAGTGGCCTTGAGTCTACTTCATTAATTGAATAATTCACATGTGATAGGAGAATTGTAATTCTGCTCTGCAAAACCCCACCCAAAAAAGGGCCAACCCGAAAGACTTTACTAAATAGTAAGTAAACTCTTCTAATAATAGAACCCAAGCAGTTTTTAACGGGGTATTTTATCATTCTTATTTCATCAAGTATGCCTGTGAATATATTTGTTATAGATTTGTATATATATGGCGTGCATACATATATGTATGCGAATGAGACAATGTCATGAGACATTCTCCAATAGATGAATTTTCCTTTTTTTTTGTTAATTTTCTCCAACTGCTTTGAGACACTAATGTCCATAATATATTTAAAATGAACCCTATTATTATTTATTTCAGTTGCAATTCGTTTATGATTATTGGTTGCTGGAAAAAAAATTAATTAATTTATAGTAAAAGATACTAAAGACTCATGCAATTATTAGGTTCAAATCCATGTTAAAAAAAAAATCAGCTCTAAATACTTTAGAAATACCAGTTTCTGAGCAGGAACTCCAAACTGAATTGCTCAACCCAAAATTTCCAATAACAGCTTAATTCTTCCTTCTGAGCATTGCATACAAATGCTTAAACACTCTCTCATTCTGCAAGATTTAACTATCTGGCTAGTAAGAATTCCACAAATGGCTTTTATCATCAGCATGTTGACTAGAATCCTTCTTGGCTCTGCCAAGCTGTTTGTGGTTGGCTAAGTGGGCATATCTTCCTGTTGTAGGATTTATTCTGAGAAGAATTCACATACTTCTAAAAAAAAAAAAAAACCACACCTTCAAATCCACAGTGTATTTACATTTGTCATGCCAGTAAATTCTGAAAAAAGTATTTAGTATTTTCTTTTATTCACTGTTTCTAGTTATGACTAGTATTATCAAGGCTATTTTCAATGCTAAGTGTTTCCAGTTCATTCAGCTCTTACTCAGAATTGCCTACAATTGCATCTTTAGCGCATAAATATTAATGCCACATCCATATTAATTTTTTAAATCCCTCTGCTACTTCCAAGTAGATCATGTGGCATCTCTTCTCTTTCAGATCCTTTGTAAGGCCCTTGCTGCCCCCTCTAAGCTCTAGTTCTGCTTTACCATGGGGCAGTCTGTGTGAATCCTTAGCAAAGGTATTAGAAAGCCTTAATCAGACTTCATTGTGGAAACTGTTTTTAACTTATTATAATAATGTGACCCGAGCAGAATGAACCTTAACCCTTACTGATTGGTCAAAGGGGCAAGGATTAGGAGAAAAGGGGTCTTATTCATTGAACTCACAGTTAAAATTAAAATCTAGCCCTTCTGAAACCATTTATTTTCTAGAACATGAGATTTTAAGCCTTACAGTAATGCGGTTGTACTTTAGTTTTCAATGTAAGGGATTTTTAAACATCCAGAAAATCCTAACCAGTCCTACAGATGTCAGAACTTCACCCAGTTTAGCTGATTTAAAACTCATATGCTTGCTACTCTGGGTTTGTTAAATATCATGCAAATTGTATATAATTCTCCTTTGTGAATATCTAGAAAGTGCATTTGGGTCTCTTGGGCTTTTTCTCATGTTGCAAAAATTACAAGAGAGCTGATATAGTATAAACAGTTTCTAATAAAGACAAGAGCTCTCCCCTTTTCCTTAATACTTTCAAACGTATCTGCTTTCAGATAATTTTTGTTCTTATCATGAGAAACATAAAAATAGCAATTATTTATGTACTTAATGAACAAGAAAGCAAAGGAAAATCTTCCCTGAAGTTGTATTTCTATATTACAGGCACTACATGAACAATTTTAAACGAGCTGTGTGCATCAGCAAATAAAGCAGAATAAGAATTTGTCCTTGTCTAACTGACACAGCTCTGCTCATGTTTACATGCCTAAGCATGCTTTTACATCATACCAACTGCTGGCATGTCTGAAATACTAATTGGGAACAATACTGAAATACTTACTGGTGTGGTTTCTGCCCAGGGAAATATTGACATATGTTAAAATAATTGAGACCTTGGATGGCTATCTAAAATGTAGACATTTAGATTTTGTTATTAGAATTCCACTCAAAGTCACCTGATTTTATGCATTTTCCTCTAGCATGAGTCCCACTTCAAGGGAAGATACACTACTGATAATAAAAATGCTACTGTTCTTCTGTGCCTCTTGTATAAGACCTTTTCATTAATGTATGGAGGACAAAATTTTCCTTTAATGAAAATGCATGGTTTAAACAGAGGATTAAATATCATATCCTGAGACAGAATCATGCGACTTATGAGTTGACAATACTGGTGGACTAGACAGACAGTAAAAAAAATGAAAACATTTCTGTCAGACAATTGTATTTGTGCAGAACCAAGGAGAAAGATGAGAAAATTACTATGGTTGTCACAATAATATATCCCTTGACCTGTGGGACTGAGCCAGATGATCTCAAATGGTCATTTCCAACCTGATCAATTCTCAGTTTCTCTATTCTGTTTTCTTCACTTTTTTTTCTTGGTAGGTCTAATGGCAGCAAAGCTTTAGAATATATGTATATATGTAACTGTATGGTTATTAAAATATTTTTCATCTAATGGAAATTTTTAACATGAACATTTTTTCCCTCATTAGATGCCCGATACTTAATGAAATATTGTCAAACACACGGTCTCAATGCCTGAGTGCTGACAATGACTAATATATTCCCTTGATATGCTGTAAAGGGGTGAGAAAGTAGTTCTTAGAGGAAGAGTCTCTTCTGTTCCATCCTTCAAGAAACAGCAAAAGCTGATGATAACTGCTCTCAGTGTGTGTCAGTGCCCATACGGTTTGTACAAGGCTTTTGACATGAAGTCTTTCATCAGTGATCTGAGTACTTTTGCCCTACTGCAGCACCATATTCTTAAATCCATCTTTTAAAGCACAGAGCCGATATGTTGTCTATGGCATATATCCACTTGACATTCCAAAGGAAGATTTTATTTTAAAGTATATTTCTATCATATTGCCCTCTATAACCTCCTATTCAGTGAAAAGAATGGAAATGGATTTTGGCAGTGCTTGTAGACATACGATTCAAGTATATTAAATTACTTGTGGGTAATTTGAAAACTTTGGATTGTGTAACACAGTACATGAATATGATTAGTTTAACCTGGAGAACCCCATTAATAATACACAACAAGTGCTTGTCCTGCCTTTATGGCTTCATGACATGTTTGAGGGGGTTCTTAATATTTCTCTAAATGTCATTTTGAATACGATTAAGCCTTCTCAATGTTCTAAGCTGAGTGCTTCAGTCCTGTAATCACTTTTTGCAGCCCCTTCCTTGGACTTGCTCCAGTAAATTCCCTGTCTTAGATTGGGAAGATCAGAACTGGATCCAGCAGTCCAGATGTGGCCTCATCCTTACTGATAAAGTCACCCTAGGACGGAAGTTTAACTGATAGGTTTCAGCTGCTCACTAGCACTGTTCCTCAGGAGCTGAGACTGGAACCGAGAAGGTTTCCCACCTTAATGGCCTGGATGATGAAATTCACTGTTGAAGATCACACTAGTTTGGTGAAGGAGGTTATTCTGGAAAGCAGATTTTCAGTATCTTGACAAAGGAAATGGGCTGGCAGGAGCTTTGTGGAGTTCAGTAAACGCAAATGGAAAGTCCTGGAGCTGGTATGGGATAAGTCCACACAAAGTTTGGGGGTCAGCTGTACAGAAAACAGCTCTGCAGAACAGGACCTGAAAGTTCTAACATGTTACAGATTGAACATGAGATAGTCCCTGCTAGTAAAGGCAATCAAATAAACCCTCTGTGGTAACAAGAAGAGTGTATCCAACAGGTGCAGGGCAGTGACCCTTCTTCCTATGCCCTGCTGGGGTGGTGAGACATGCTCTATCCTGATACCTTGGAAAGTCCCTGTGGTTCCTGGTCCCGTCTTCCATGACACTCTGCCAAACCTAACCAAAATACAGCCAAAATAATAATCACATATCTTTTTGCTCTTCTTATTGCTCATAAATGTAATTGCAGGAAATAAAGAGCAAACTATTTACATCAGCTGGAACTCAAATTTCATCTTTCAACTTTGGCTGAATTTACAATCCAACTGCTTTTTTTCTTCTTTTATTTCTCATTTTTCCCTTCGCTGTTTTTGCCCTGTGTTGTTTGCAAGTTCAGACTAAAATGATTAAGCAAGTGTTAAATGGCTCACTGTAATACATTATAGTGCAAATCCACAATACATGAATTTTTAGATTTAAAGACTGTTTGTAATAACAAAATCTATATTTATGCTAATGAAAGCCCTGTATCAAATTTCCTATCTGAAAGAATACTCCTAAAATGTTAAAATGGGAAATAAATGGCCCACTGTCACATTAACAAGAATCAGTTGCAAAATGCAATGATTTATTCAGTAAAAAGCCCATATTGGAGAACAAGTTACTCTACCTAAAATTTAATTTGATTACATTAAAATTACTTAAATAATTTACTTTATCTACAAGGTGCTTTGCCAATATTACTCAAGTCTATGATATATACAAATTTACAATCATACACAAAATGACAGAAAATTAACTTCATACAGAGAAAATGAAACAGTCACTTAATGGGCAAGTGCCCAAAGACAGTGTATGAAAATCAGGACTGGAGCTCAGAATTCCTGAGTTATCACATTTGTCAAACATGCAAATCTAATTTTCTGAGTGCAAATCAAGTGAAATGCCCTCAAGTCACTTTTGGTGATGATCTCAATGTTAAGTAAAGAATGGGATGTATGGCTATAGTACATTTGTTTAGAATTCATTTGTTTTAATAGTTGCTTGCATTCCTCTTGAAGATACGAATCAGAAAACTAAAACATTATTTCAGGCTTATGAAATGATTTATCTTATGATAAGTTTTTGTGATGTGTGTCAGGCAAATGTGAATCAGGCAATTATGTAAGTACACTGTCACTCAGAATTATTGTGACAGTACACTGCAATGTTATGATCACTGTTGTGTTATTGAAACATCAAATAAATTACATCAGTAATTGTTTAACAAACCTTGCACTGAAGTCAAAGTTTTGCCTCCATTTCACAGATTCATGCCTTGTGCCATTGATGACCTTTGATGGCACTCCACATTGCCATTTTTGTGCTTTAGAGATTCAAGGTAAGACCATTACAACATTCACTCATAAGAGAAAGGGGAGATAACCATAAATATTTTTGGAGGATATATTACATGTATTTTCAGAGAATTAAAATTGTCTCTGTGAGCAAACCACCTCCCCGCACCTTCTCCCACAAAAGCTCTGCCATTAACAAAGTTCTCAAACTCAAAGCTAACTGAAAACTTGATCTTACATCATGGGATAAAGGAGAAGTTACAACTCATCCAAAAGAGCTGACTAGAGCTTTGCATTTTATTCTGTATGTATTCTTGTTTTGTAAAATGCAAAATCTAAATCAAAGACTGTCAAAGACTGTCTCTTACATAAGACTTTCTGATTAGTATTTAGAAAGCTTTATTTTTATAAAACTAATTCCAACTGCAAATATTTTCCAAGTTGTTCCAAGGATAGATACCTTTCTAAAGTCAACATCATTTGTAAGGCATATTACAAAAATTTCAGAACAGTGCTTGACAAATAATTAGTAAAAAGGAAAGGGTGTCATTTTTTAGAAATAAAAACAAATCACAAAGTCAAAGAATTACAGAATAAACTGAGTTGTAAGGGACCCACCAAGATCACTGAGCCCAACCCCTGGTCCTGCACAGCTCCATCCCCAGTAATTACACCACGTTTGAGAATGTTGTCCAAACAATTCTTGAGCTCTGTCAGGCTTGGTGCTGTGACCACTTCTCTGGAAAGCCTGTTCCAGTGCCCAAAGACCCTCTGAAGGGATGAAGAACCTTTTTCTAATATCCAACCTAAACCTGCCCTAGCACAACTTAGGCCACTCCCTTGGGTCATGTTCCTTGGTCATCACAAGATCAGTGTCTGTCCCTACTGTTCCCCTCACAAGAAGTTCTAACTGCAATGAGATCTCCCCTCAGACTCCTTCAGGCTGAATAGAACAAGTGACCTCAGCCACTTCTCATACAGCTTCCCCTCAAGGCCTTTCACCATCTTTGTTGCCCTCCTTCGGACTCTCTAATAACTTAATGTCTTTTTTAT
>VYXD01007592.1:1500902-1512279 GCA_013397195.1 Hylia prasina
TGTTGCTGCTTTCCAGCCTCTTGTTCCCCAGTCTGTCCATACACCCATGGTTGCTCCATTCCAGGAGCAGAATCCAGTACTTTCCCTTGTTGAATTTCAGATGATTGGTGATTGCCAAGCCCCTTAATTTGTCAAGGTCTCTCTGCACAGCCCCTCTGCCTTTAGGGGAGTCAGCAGCTCCTCCCAGTTTTGTATCATCTGTAAACTTGCTCAGTGTCCCTTCCAGTCCTTCATCCAGGTCATTTATGAAGATGTTGAAGAGGACATGGCTGAGGATGAGCCCTGTGGAACCCCACTAGTGACAGGTCACCAGTCTGATGTTACTCCATTCACTGAAACCTGTGTGGAATGGAACCATGGCTGTGCCCACCCCATGAGACAGTTGCTCACCCATCTCATGATGAGTTTATCCAGATGAATGCTGGACATTTTGTCCAGAAGGATCCTGTAGAGATCTGTCCTGCAGGAGAGATAGTACAAAAAGCTATACTGAAATCCCAAATATTACAATATGACATTGATTGTCTTTCTTTGATCACCTGGATGCATTACCTTGTCATTAAAGGAAATCAGGTTTGATAAGCAGGACTTTTCTCTCATGAAGCCATGCTGGCTGTGATTAAAGTCTGTGTTGCTTTTCACGTGTTTTTCAATCCCTTCCAGAAGAATCTTCTCCATAACTTTACCAGGCAATAAAATGAGACAAGCAGGCCTGCACTTTCCAAGATTCTCCTTCTTCTCATTGCATAAATTTCACCTTAATGTTTACTTTATATGCTTTGAATTATTTTAAATTTTATTTTGAAATATTTTTCACTTATTTACTAAATTCTGTTTGATTTTCTAAAGATAAAACTGGATTTTTATTTTTATTTTTATTTTTATTTTTATTTTTATTTTTATTTTTATTTTTATTTTTATTTTTATTTATTTTTAAATTAATTTTTAATGCTGATTTCTTATATTAACCTTTTTTTTTTCCTTTAAAAAGAACTCTATTAATTTCATCAAAGTTTTCCTTAGATAGTTTCTGGTCAACATAAATGAAGTCAAGAATTTTTGCCCATCTGAAAGGGAGTTTAGGTGTTCCTACTTGTATCACTCAGCACGCTTCAGCTATTTATTGAGGTGAGGTATTGAGAGTTTCACAAATATCTCTAAGTAGAGACAAGTTTTTGACCTCGGGTTTCCAGTATCTCAGGTCCTAGCAGTGTCACTAGTAGCTCTCCTGTCAAAGTTTATTTTTTAACTAAATGGAATATCTGCTGCAATGCCAGATGAAATTGGGTTTGTTTATTTATTTAGTCCGATGTAGCATTTCATTAGTCAATGTATTTGCAAGTAATCTACAGTAGACACGAAGAACACTTTTGTGAAAAATAACAAATAGAAACCAATGACTACTTTTCCGATTTAAGTTTCAGTTTAGAGAAAAGATCATTATTAGTTCAAAACTTGTATTTATGTGAAAAATCCTGACCAATTTTAAACCATGTCATAATCTAGAATTCTTTTTGAGACTATAACCAATTGCATAGGTGAAATGTTAAGAAGTGTGAAACTATTGATGCAGAGATAGTGGGTTTACTGTCACAAATTATGTATTGTTAACTCTGACCTGGTGCTTATTTAACCCTTGTTCAATATCATTTATGCGTGCCAGAATCACAGAATCCATGGAAAACACCTCTGAGATCATTGAGTCCAACCTAGGACTGAACACCACCATGTGAAGGAGACCATGGCACTGAGTTCCACATCCACGCTTTTCTTTAGCACCTCCAGGGATGATGATTCTACCACCTCCCTGGGAACCACATTCCAATGTCTAATCACTCTTTCTGTGAAAAAAGTTTTACTAATATCCAACCTAAACTTCCTCTGGCACTTGAGACTATGTTCTCTTGTTCTATTGCTTGTTGCCTGTGAGAAGACCCCAACCCTCAGGTGGCTGCACTCTCCTTTCAGGCAGTTGTAGAGAGTGATAAGGTCTCCCCCAATCATCCTTCACTCCAGGCTAACCAGCCACAGCTCCCTCAGCCTCCCCTCACAGCACTTGTGCTTCACCTTCACCAGCTTCATCGCCCTTCTCTTGACCTTCTCCAGCCCCTCAGTGTCCTTCCTGAACTGAGGAGCCCAGAACTGAATACAACACTCAAGGTGTGGCCTCACCAGTGCCCAGTACAGGGGGACGATCACTGCCCTGGTCCTGCTGGCCACACTATTCTGGTACAGGCCAGGATGCCACTGGTCTTCTCAGGAATAGTGCGGCCAGCAGGAGCAGGGAGGTCATTCCTCCCCTGTACTCTGCACTGGTGAGGCTACACCTCGAGTGCTGTGTTCAGTTTTGGGCCCCTCGGTTCAGGAAGGATGTTGAGACACTTGAGCACATCCAGAGGAGGCAACAAGGCTGGGGAGGGGTTTGGAACACAAACCCTGTGAGGAACAGCTTAGGGAGCTGGGGTTATTTAGTCTGGAGAAAAGGAGACTCAGGGGTCACCTTATCACTCTATACAATCTCCTGACAGGTGGTTATGGTCAGCTGGGAGTTGGTCTCTTTCTCCAGGCAGCAACTGACAAAACAAGAGGACACAGTCTTAAGCTGAGCCAAGGGAAATAGAGGTTGGATATTAGGAAAAAGTTTTTACAGAAAGCATGATGAAGTATTGAAATGGTCTCCCCGGGGGAGGTGGTGGAGTCACTATCCCTGGATGTGTCTCAAAAATTATTGGATGTGTCACTCATTGCCATGGCTTACTTGAGGTGTTAGGGCATGCGTTGGACTCCATGATCTTAAAGGTCTCTTCCAACCCAGTGATTCTGTGATTTTGTGATTCTGTGATTCGGTGATTCGGTGACCACCTGGGCACACTCTGGCTCATGTTCTCTTTGCTGTTGACCAGAACCCCCTGATCCTTTTCCTCTTGGCCACTTTCCAGCCACTCTTCTCCAGCCTGCAGCACCCCTTAGAGCTATTGAGGCCAAAGTATAGGACTTGGCACTTGGCCTGTTTGAACCTCATGCTGTGTGTCTTGGCCCATCAATCCAGCCTGTCCAGGTCCCTCTGCCTTTCTACTCTCCAGTAGTTTGACACTCCCACCCAACTTGGTGTTCTCTGCAAATTTGTTAATGGCAGACTTAATCCCCTATGTTAGAATGTTAAATAACAAAATATCTAACACAGATTCCTCCTGCACTGAGGAAACTGCTTATTTATTTATTCCCACGCTTTGTTTCTGAATGAGTTACTAATATACAAGAGGACCTTCCTTCCCATCTAACAGCACTTTTATTTCTTTAAAAGCAGTTGGAGAGCAAGTTTTCTCAATATGTCTCAATATCCAGGTGAACTGTTGTTTTTGTAATTGTCTCTGCATTTTAAGACTTGGGCTGAAACTTGCCCATTATAAAATAGTTATCCATTGATTCACTATTTCTATTTTTATTATATTTATTTATATTTATTTGATACAGATAAAAGTTTTAACTTTCCTGTCTATAGTTTCCTGTATTCTCCATGAATCCTGTTTGAGAATTAATGTGAAATAAAAATATTAAGAGTTAGTATTAAGGGACCCACTTACTCCACTTAATCCCTGCTAAAATGCTGTGGTTGTGTGACAGTTCTCTATAAGAGGGAAAGACCTTGTCCTTTGCTCTTTCATATAGTGGGACAATTTTTAAATTGCTTCCAAATGCATTTTCTTTTCTTTATGCTTGTATAACTTGTCATTTTAATGTTTTTCCTCTTAAAAACATATGCTGCTACCTATCTAGTCTGTTGCAAGCTTTAACTCTAATCTCAGTCTCAGTTTCTTCATCTTGCATGGCCCTAATCTATCTATATACAATACAAATTAAAACCAAAGTGTTGGAGAGGATGAGGCAGGAAAGCCCTACAAATATGATTGCCTGGCAAGAGATTCTAATAGCACAAAACGTGCAGGAGAAATAGAATTGAAAGCAAGTTTTTGAGATGTAAATGCTAAGCCGGAAAACAGTGATTAAGCAATACTCTTAGCAGACAAAGGGATGCCAGGTGTCCAAGATGGAGGGGCCCTGCCAAGGTGTCAGGGAAAAGGTGACTAGAAACCAACTTTTAAGGTTTTGGAATGTAGCGTGGTATGGTAACTTAGTGGTCCTCATAGGCTGTGTGTAAATTCTGTAGATTTTGTATCTTGTACTAGATTGGTTAGTGTAAATTAGAATATTCAGTATAGAAGAAGATTTAATGTGTTGTAACTGAGAGTTTTGCTCTCTTGCTCTCTTGCTCTGAGCTCTCTCCTCTCGGGCATGCTTCAGCTGTGGCTGGCAGCTGGAAGCTCCCATACCCCAAGACCTGGGCAATAAACCACATGTTGCAAGAGCTGCCCTGATATCCAGAGACCTCTGTCTCTCCTCGCCGTCCTTGGTGCCGACATTTTCACACCAAAGTTTATCCCTTAAACCCTTTTTTTAGAAATCCGAACCAAAATTAGGCAGTGATGCTAGATCAGAAGTAGGCTTTGGATTACACACAGCCAAGAATATAGCTAGAAGACTCTGACAAGGGAAGGAATGATGATGCATACAGCAGAGGAACAACCAGATGAGGAGTTGAACAGCAACACTATGAAGCAGGGAGGTCATAAACTGGCATAGCTACTTACATCTCCTTTTTTGGAGGTTCTGATGGGAATCTCTTTTCCCTTTCTTTGTCTCCTGTGGGGAATTTCTAGTCTTCAAATCTTTTCACTGCAGATAGGCAGAAGAGCTACTTCTCATTTTGACAGCCCTCTTCAGAATAGAAGCTGCTTGGTCAAAGTGCTCTTTCAAACTTGACACGTCTCCATCACACCCATAATAATGGATGAGGGTTCTTAGAGTCCTTGTCAATATAGCTGGATGTGCAGATGCCTCTGTTAAAAAGATTTACCCTGAAACAGCTTCATAATATCAGACAGGCTCTGTGTACGAGTGGAAAGGGATGCATAGATCACCACTCTGTGTCTCTAAACAAGTGGAAAATGGGATACTGGTAGTAATTTTTCACAAGGCTGGAGGAAGAAAAAGACCAAGGAAATGTCAATCCCAAGAGAAAGATGTTAAAATAAACAGAAAATTCTTATTAACTGGAGATCACAAAAACTCTATATTTATTTCAGCTATTGCAATTGATATCAGTAAATAGCTTGGTCAATGCAGATAACCTGTGTGATATAAATTATTATAATGTGTTAGAATGGTTGTACTTTAAAAATACATACAAATTAAATAACTATGTTAACTGAACATTTGACATTAACATTATGCTCTTTTATGCTTACAAATGTGATCTTTGTGTTCTAATTCTATTGAAGAGAGAGGATTCTTAGAGTCCCACCACAGGAATATTTCCTCTGGGGTTTTACTATTGTTTCACTACTCATGAGACATCTGGTCACCCCATTCTTAGGTATTTATGCGGTGTTTGGATAATCTGAAGACATGTATCTGGGCAAAAAATAAATACATTGACCTTCATTCTCATCATGAATAGTGGGAGGGCAAAATTTGAAATTTTCAGAGCAAGAAAGCAGAGTGCCTTCAAGTTCAAGAGGAAAGGACTCCCATATGTTTTTCTGTACTCAAATAATGTATCAGAGTTACACAATCAGTTCTCTATAATGGCAGAAACTGTGTGCTAAAACCTAGAACCTTTCCTAGCCAATCAACAAAAGGACATCAGATACAATAATGTATCTAATGTGCTTAAAATGAAAATGTTGCAATGGTACTCCTAACATTTCACTAAAGCAAACACAGTTGTCCATTGTTATCAAAAAAAATATATATTTCCAGAAGATGAGTAAAGAAATAAATTCACATGTTCTGAATGTGTCTTGATGAATATGTAAATGACATCTAAGACATTACTTTCAGACTTATGAAAAAGGACAGTGATAAGCATTTTTTTCTGTGATACATAATTGGGGCATTCAATGTACTTAAGAATATACAGGGAGAGAGAGAGACATGACTGAATTCCAGCCTTCCAGTGAATGAACTACAATTGCTGCTTGAAAGAGCATTAACATCAGTACACTTAAGCTAGGAATACTCTAAATTATCTGAAATCACACCGGGGGCTCAGATTTTTAAAGTTTTACTCACAGTGTAGATCCAAAGTAGCAACTAACATGTCTACTTAAGACAAAGGTAATATATATTGCATGTACCCCTGTTTGAGCTTCAGTATCATAACTCCCAAAGAAGATGGCTCCTTGATGTCAGGTACAGTACTTTTTCAGCTCAAATATTATGGAAAGTTTTTGAAAAATTATCTACATCTTGAAAAGGGTTACAAATTGTGGTTGGAATGCACATGCTTACTTCTTTGTAGTACTGAAATTATTAGAATAACTTGTTTATCACATTAATGATCAAAAACAGTTTTCCTCATATTAACATTCATACATAAACATCAATATATTTTTTAATAATTCTGACTCTTTAAAATTCAATTAATGATGGAAAAAAAACCCAGTAAATGAACTATATTTTCAAGTGCTGCTTTCAGACCAAAGCTATGCATTTCTTTTTGAAACAAAACAATCCTTGAAATATTATATCCAGCAAAGAAAGCTTGGAGGGATGCCATATTCTAAAAGAAAAATAATAAAAGGAGACAGTCATTCATATGTCTCAAATTTTTTTTGAATTTAAAAATGTAATAAAAATCCATTTTAATATTTTAACATAGATGCTGATGTTTTTATGGAGGATGAAGAAAAAAAACCTGCTCATTTTTGTTAATGAGCAAGGTATGCTAGTTCACAGTGCTGTTGTAAGTGTATATGTTCAAACAATGGGGCGGAATTAGCTTATTTGAAATAAAAAGCATACAAGTCCTAAAGGATGATGGAGCAATTTAATGCTGTATAGGATTAGTTTTCTGAGAGCACACTGTGAACGTCCTGAGGGTCTCATAACTGACTTACAGCTCACCAAATTTTTAACATCCTCATTTAAATTTCCTCAGACTTAATAATATGCCCTAAAGTCAGAATTTGCTATTCAGGGAAAATATAAATACAACAATTATCAGCTCAGTGCTACCCTCGAAGACAGTGAACATACATACAGTCATCCTTCTGGGTTTGCTAAGAATCAGTAAGACTGAAGTTTTCACAAATCCTTGCACTGCTCCATGGGCAGATGCTGCTAGACATGAGTGACCTGTGCATGAGTATCCTCCCCAAATCAGGCACAGGACAACTACAACTGGATGTTTTAAAGACTGAAAAAGACTCCCAAACAGCTGTAACCTCAAAGTGTACAGCGTAATGTGTACTGTGGATTCAAAAATAAGGAAGCCAAAGGTGCTCTTGGTTAGTATATACTTCAATACTACTTCTCTGGAAGATATCCAAAATATTGTGTGTCCATGTGCCTACTGAGGCTACAGGACAAAGGAGAATGGTAGAAACATTTCACTTTTAGTGACCTGGTATAACACTCAATGAGGTCAAAAATTTTAAGGTAGAGACAGGTTATGGATCTTTTTTGATCTGCATCATTTTGGGTGGAAAGAATATAACTCAAAAATACAGTTCAGAAACCTGCAACAAGAAAAAAACATTCTGTTCACTTCATTTTGTCTTTTGGCGTTTTTTGGTACTTTGTACATAACTCCAGTGGTGTAGAAAATAACAGTATCATAAATAATTTTATGACCAGTAACATGTATTTAAAACTGTTAATGAAGCTATGCCTTGAAATTTTTCTCTCTGATAATCCATGCTACTACATAGCCAAGACTTTCAAATATTAAATACTTCCTCAGCAGAAAAAAATATTATCCATACTTACTAGTATTTTCTTGAAAATCGTCAAAGCAATGATGTATCCCATATACAGCTAAGATTTACCCATGCTTGGGTGAGATATGCAGGAACCTCTAAAATTTATTCTGGAAAACTTTTAAATAATCTGTTTTAGACCTGTTGCTCAGGAAAGTTATGGATGCCCCATCCCTGTAAGTGTTCAAGGACAGGTTGGATGGGGCCCTGAGCAACCTCATCTAGTGGGTGTCATCTCTGCCTGCAGTAGGGTGGTTGGAACTAGATGATCTTTAATGTGTCTTTCAACCCAATCCACTCAATAATTCTAAGAATATTAAGAATTATTATGCAATATAATAAAGTTTCTCAATATTACAGGAATAATAACTAATACAGAAACTGAGAAGAGAGAATTCATATTCACTAAGGAATTAGTTACCTGGCAATATCTGACCTCAAAAAATTCAGAAGAGCCACCTCTCATAAGGTTGTTAGGAAGAAAAATGAATAGTTTTGTTAATGATCAATTAAGTTTTAAAATGAGCTTAAATAAATTCAGAACAACTCAAAGTCTAAATGAGTGTTTTGAGACGTTAAAAGCTCATACATATAAAGCACGTAAGGGTCTATTAGAAACAAAATGCACAGTGCAAAATGGATAGAAAAACATAACAAATTGATTTGAAACAATTTATGGTTTAAAGTGTAAAGGATGAAGAGATGCTGGTTAGTTACCAGTTACTGTTTTGCATTTGCAAACAGCAGGTGCCATATCATTGAACTGATTCTTTTAACTTTTTTGAATCCTATTAAATCTGGGTGGAAATGGAAGCCTATCACAGAAAATATATTCACAGAAATACCAGAAAACAAAGTTTAATTTAAAGTTCTGTTCTACCTTAGAGAACAAAGACATAAAAGAAGTTCTGTTCTACCTCAAGAACAAAGTAAGTCATAAATATACTGAATATTTATTAAAAAATTAGACATTCAAGAACTGAAATTGAAACCAGGAACAACCCATTAAGATATATAAAAGGAAACAGTTGAAGGATGGCAGGAGTAATGTTTGGTACTATGTAGTGGTGGGCGACTCTTCCAGCTAGCCCTGTTGCTTTCTGTGCTGCAAGCTGGCAATTGGGAGCAAGCAGCTCACGTGGGCTCTTTGTCACGGGGTGCATGAAGAGGCGTGGTTATGGCAAGGAAAGAAGAGAGGACTCTGAACTAGGGCCCAACACTAGGTGTTTATTCTAGGAGGAAGGCCCAGAACAGAGCAGGGAACTAAGGTGCAGTGGGGTTATAAGGGGGGAAGATCCCAGGGGCAGGGAAAGGATTCAACCAATGAGGGTAGTTCAAAGGTGGGGCTCAGTAGGGATCAATCATGTCAAGGACCAATGATAGGAGGGGGAGCTTCTGGGCCCCAGCCAGTCCTTCAACACTTCTCCCTAGAACCTTCTAGAGGGTAGAGAGAGGCCTGATCAGGACTGACAGAGCCAGGGGGTAGGGTTTGCGGAGATAGACAAGTGGGAGGGGATGGAATAAGCCAACTGGGGAAAAATGAAAGGGCACATAGAACAAACCAACTTTACAAAAGTCATAGCAACATAAATGAACCACCACAGTACTAGACAAAGTTATAAAATGTATGATAAAGAAAAAAATTTTAGTTTGATTATAATTGGTACTGGATAAATGATAATCAAATTGTGGAAAACTGAGACTGTAAACAGCATGGGGACTGTTCCAAGTAGGAACCAATGGGATGGCAAGAAAGTAGAGGGAGGAGAAAATTCTGTGAGTGGGCATCACAGATATGTTGCCTTGCTTCACGCATTGCATTGCATTGCATTCATTAGATTAATTGCATTGTGTTCCTGTTTTCCTGTGGGGTTTGTTATGACAGACATTTATATCACCATTTCAAGAGTGTCCTTTATTTGCTCTATCAGATCAACCACTGTAAAAATGACTCCTTGTACCCCAAAGTGGGACAAATCTACCATTGCAGTTGTTGTGCATTGGGGCAAAGTTGGAAAACTATGTTTTTATCTTTTGCCTAGGGCAATCACATCAGTAGCAATAGCAACAAGCAACATCCATCAATGGCACTGGTCTAAGAAGCAACACTGCACTGTACCTGAACTTAGCTGTTCAGAGCCAAGGTATAGATGCAGATTAATTTACACCACTCCAAACTGGCAGGTCTGTACTTGTTAAAAAGAAGGGGGAAAGTGAAAATGAAACTCAGCAGCTACCATTTTCCACCAGTGCCTGGTTTGTTAGGCAATGATGCCTCTTTGCACTGGGTCACTGTGTAAAATGTGGGGAAACTCTAAGCAGAAGAAAAACTGTAGGATAAGAAAACTGTGTTCTATGCATAAGAAAATGGAAAAGGACTTGTATAGCAATTAATCGCTGTCAAGAAGACAGCATAATTGGTTCACTTGGAAGCTTACAACTCAACTACAATTGCTCTGCCAATAGTTAATTCAAGGACTGAAAAACCATTTGGAAAGTAACTTTCCCTGTTCCTGATCCATGACAACATTTAGTAGTGGTGTGCGCAGTCACATCAGGCTTTGCCCAGGTGAACCTCTCAGTTGCTCTGGCAATACTGGTGACACAGACATAACCTATCCAGACTCCCCAACAGTTATGCTTCAGTAACCAAAAGGAATGGTACTCTGCCATTTTATAGGATTTTTTTTTGTGTCTGTGGATAGCTACCAGCACTGTCAGATGGCCTAGCAAAATACAAGGTGGCCCAGCTCACACCACCTTCCTAGAGTACAACAGGGAAACATCTGTGTGCTACTGTGGCGCTGGTGTAGACAAGATTAATGGAGCCTTTGTGCCATTGTTACTTGGCAGAACACTTACAGATTCTTACCATGGCTCATAAAGTTCACAAATGCAACCTCATCTATCACCATTACATCTTTAGTTACCACCTAAAGAGTTGCCAGATGGCCAGGGAATAAGTTTTTCATGGAGGAATGGACTTAAATCACTCTTCTTTACTTAGTCTCAATCCTGTTTGGTATTTGCAAAAGCAAAAGGGACACATTTAAAAAGAAAACCAAAAAAAAACCAGCAGCAAAGATCAAGTAAAGCCATGGCTACTGTCTGTGCCAGCTTAGTCTAGTCCACTAATCTATGTGAACCAGAAGTGAAAAATTGTACGGGATATTCTGGCTGAAAAATTTTTGTAAATTTTTGAAAGCTCTTTTCCTGCACTGGGAAATTTCATAGATAGCAGATGCAAGTCATTAAAATAAGTACCCATAATTTTTTTCCCCATTTCCTTCTTTTCCCTGATGTCACTGAACTGTCACAGTGCAGCCTCAGGCAGACACTGGCCTGAAGACGGGAATCCAGATTCAGCTGTATTTTAAATCCCAGCCCTGCAGGCTTTGGGATCCAAAAACTGCATTTGGCAGCTCTGGAGGTTCTTTTTTCCAGCTCTGGTCTTTTTGTCATTGACACTAACTTACACTGAAGGGCCAAAAAATATGATTAGACTTCCACAGTGAGCAATGAAGCATGCAAGGCTCTATTAAAAAAAAAAAAAAAAA
>VYXD01007593.1:7141-68282 GCA_013397195.1 Hylia prasina
AAAAAAATTTACTCAAATGTTATCAACTTCCCTGAAGTTCTGAGGTCACTGTAATGAAGGGACAGCTGCCAAAAGGTGGGACAACACCTGAATTTCCATACAAGTCCCAAGCCAGTTCTGCATCCCCATTAGATCTTGTGGAGAAATGAAGCTGCAGTTCACTCTCCCCTTTATCTGTTAGACAGACATAAAAATGAGTAACCAATGTCATTATTAGATCACATGGCAAAGCTCCAAACCAACGGCTCTTTTGTTAAATACCATGTTACCTGTAGACAAACTTACAAAACTGTGCTTGAAAGTCCTTTCTTGGTAGTTTTTTTGGTATGTGATATAGAACAACTCAATTTTATTAAAAAAAAAAGGAAAAAAAAGATAAATTAAACAGGAAACAAACAAAAATCCACAAAAAAATTTTAATGGATTCTGTGCTCAAATAATATTGTCACAACAAAAATATACAGAATGTACACAATACAAAAATATCTGGAAACATACAATAGCATCTTACCTTGCAAATATCATTTTGTTTTACTAGCCCTTCACAGGGAAAGTACCATTTGTTCAGTATTTTAAGGCAGAAAATTACATAGTTTAGTGCTTTGTGTTTAATACTTGGATGTGTTGTTAGCATTAGTAGTGTAAGCAAAAGAAAAGTTGCATAAATCTGGCTTTATTGGCAAACTGAACAGACACTGTGGGAGTCAGGAGAGAGTCAGTGACAACGTGTCTATCAAGCTTGCTGAAAATAAGGTACTTTAGTTACTTAAATCATAGGGACTATTTTGTGCTCTGTGTTGTAAAGTACCCTGAAACATAATTTTTCTGTACTCCTACTGGCATATTAAAAAGCTTCTTCCAATAAAAAGCCAATGATTAATGGTGACATTAAAATACATTTGCCTTTAAATAAGGTTGGTTTCTGTCTTAGGTGTGATTCTTTTTTACAGAGCTGCAAAATGCACTGCACTTCTTTATAGCCAGCTCTTGGCATCAGTGATTAGAGAAGGAATCTTTTGAGTTGTACCACACAAAAGCACTGCAGAGCAGCCACCAGTGTAAGAGGAGCAGGGGAGCAGCAATATTCAGAGGTGCTGGCCTGGGCTCTCTTGTCCCCAGAGGTGGCTGGTGCTGAACTGCCATGTCCCCATTCTCCAGTTCCACTTTGGGCAAAGCCAGTGGATGGGTGTTCCAAAGCAATTGGGCTGAGCCTGAATCTTTGTGAACAGACTTTGAGCTCTTTACTCACTGAAGGATGTGTGAAAGTCCTACCCACCATTCTGTGAGAGTAAATATTGGCAGAGAACAGAAAGTGCCTTGTGAGGTCAGCAGTCAGCTGTCATGTCAGTACCAGCTCTGAACATGTCAGATTCCATCCTCCATAGCCCAGATCAAACTGAAAGGGCCAGATCCGATCTAAAACACATGGGCAGTATAATCCATCAGAAACAGCAAGGTGTTGGGATACAGAATCCCTGAGCTTTATTTCTAGTAACAATTTCTCTAGCTTCCCCCTTCCCTGTTGGTAACATGCTTCCACTGCCAAAGGAGCAAGTAGTGAAAAAGCACAATATGCCACGTAAGTGCTAGGATTCCTCATCAACTGACAGGAAAACAGTGACACAAGATGTTGTCTTAAAAACTCAGCAAAAATAAATTCATCGGCATTTTTATGACTGCTGCACGTCACTCAGAGATTGCTTCTGGAAACCTCCTCTGCATGACAACTCTCTCCCTCCTCCTATCTCCGTTATTACCTCTGTGTGTAAAACTAATCTTTACCTGTCTCCAAGCATCTAGGAATAAAAGGTGCCATTAGCAGTCCCCGTGGACTTTGATCTGCCTGGTTCTCCTCGTTCCTCCTCCTGCCCAGGGCGTGGGAGTCCCTTGTCCCTTGCGGCCGGGCCGGTGGTGCTGCCCGCGGCCGGCAGGTGTCCCTGGCAGCTCCCCGCGGCTCCGCTCCGCCCGCCGCGCTGCCCCGCTCGCTCATGGACCTCTGTCTGCTGCAATGAACTCACCGCAAGGGAAACCCACCCCACAAACGGCTGCTTTTTGGTTTTTCCTCCCTCCCTCAGGTGCTGTGTCCTCACTCAAGGACACAGTGTAAAATAACTTGCTCCGAGGTGCTCCGTTCACACCTGCACACTGCTAACAGTCCTTGCCTTCTGCTCCAGCACTGCACAGTCCTAACGTTCAATGGATTCATGTTTTATCTGACTGATGGGAAATCCTGGCAGTAGCTGAAATAAAACCACATCAAATCACTGAAACCAGCCCCTCAGTGGATGCTCCTTCAGGAACACGCTGCTGACTGTGACAGGTTGGAGCCACAAATGAGCAGGATGGAGAATACTACATCTCCAACATGAGCCAGCAGCTTCAAGGACATCTGGAGGTAACAGAAAAGCCTGGTTGCTGTTAGCTCTGTGGTGCTGCAGCACCGTGGCACTCCTGGGTGTGTTAGAAAATAACATAACTGCAATTCATGGATACTCTGTAAAAATACAGCAAGTTTTTACACTGTAATTTTAATGATTAAAAAATAATTAAAAGCACATTGTGCTGGTTCTGGCTCCATGAGCTGATCGATTCTCAGCAGACAACAGGCACTGTGCACAAACTGCTCCATGAATGGGGGGGAGATTTCAGCTCTGATGAACAGGAATGTGAGAGGGTTTCATTCCTTCACCTACAATAAATCTAACACTGCCTGAAAGTCTGGCCTTTCTGATCCCCAGGGTTGTTTGTAGACTTGCTCAGGCAGGATATGGGGACACAGAATGAAGTCAGAAAGATGAACTTCAGAGGTGTTTTCAACCAATTTATGTAAACTACACTCATCTATGGAAAAAGGACCAAGGAAGGCTGTCTGTATTACCTTTTCAGCTCCCTCCTACTCCTGAGGTGAGTAAAGACATTTTGGTCATGATCCAGCTGATCAAGAAACTGGTGGCTCTTGAACTTTTATCTTGCTGCTTCACCTCAGAGCACACACTGGCAGGTGCTGACACCTTTCCTGGTAAGAAACTCATGGCAGTAAGTAGCTTTCAGCTGAGAAAACAAAAATAAAAGTCAATTGGTGCACATTGCACTCTGATAAATTACAGGCAAAATAATCTGGGTTTTTTGCAATGGAGATTTTCTATCTAAATTTAAAAAGCTTTTCTAAGATTTCAGGAGAACTCCCATTCCTGGTCACCTCTGTTTTCAAGGCATCTGTAAAGAGAAAGGCTTAGCAATAGGTGAGGGAAGGAATGCCCTCCATACTTCTTAACCAGGTCAGAACTCTCCCAGCTCCCACTCTCCTCCCTGCCTGCTCCCAGGGGATCCACAGCCCTGACACTCACTGGGCCAGCACCTGCAACCATCTGTGGGACCTCTCGTGGCTGCTGGGATCAGGACCCAAACTGCAGAGGTAAAATGGCTCAGGGAACCAATCCCTTCTCCAAAACCAGAGCTGTGGCCCTTATCCCTTCCTCTTAGTCCTTGATGAGGGCCCATGAGCAATGTACTGTCCATGCAGAACAATAAAAGTGCAATTCCCCTCAGAAATCCCATTTCTGTGCACAAAGGTGGCAAAAATAGTTTCTTTTGCACATAAGGCTTATTCCAGGCTGTAGAAACACTTATTTTCTCTCCCCTCCTTCTGAGGCAACATTAGTTTTATGAGGGCATCTGGTGGGAGAAGACTTCACCCCTCAACCCAGAGTTATTTTTCCATAAGAGGCAAAGAAGGGGGCAGCTGATAAGCACTTGTGGATGTCCCCTCTAGGACAGGCTCCTGCTAGCTTGTGGTATCATCTGGCAGCATGGATAGCATAGCTCAGAGAATAAAGCCCACAACACAGAGACATTTTTCTACAGAGCAATCACAACTGCTACAGTGCCCATGGGATGTGCTGTGAAAGACTCTGGTGGCTGTGCCTGGGCACCAGCAAGAAATAGAAAAAAGGAAGAGAGGAGCTTGTCTGGAGAGCTCTTATGACTGCTTTGTCCAGACCACTGAATAGGAGGGTAAAGGGCAGAGATAAGGAGGGCACCCACATTCCTGGATTGTAATTTGGCAGCTCTCTAAAGTGACAAGCACAATAAGCACCTTACAGAGAAGAGTACCTATAAGCTCTGCTTGTGGTACAGATGTCCTTGTGTGGCCCCCAGGTCTGTGCAGGCAACTGTATGAACTGTGCCACAGCCCACTTACAGATTGCCTGAACTGGGCCTGACCAATGTTAAAGAAAAAGGCATCATTGCAACTAACTGCTGTTTGGAGCTCCTGAACATCCACTGCCTCGGGAAGAGGCATCCTCAGAATTTAGAAGTCATAATAAAACCAGTTTTATCCATTTCACAATGATCACTGTAGCAAATAACACCCTCTCCACTTCATTGGGAAACCATGCTACATACAAACTGCTTTAACTCCACTGCCTTCAGTGGACTTGGCCCTAAATGGACTGTATGGCTGTAAAGATTGGATAATTCCCACCCTGGGCTGCTGGAGGTGATCATGGTCCCATTTTCCTAAGTAAAAACCTGCTGGAAGAGTTGAGATCCTTGCTAGGAGCTCACTGCAGGTCAGGTGTTAGGTCAGTGTGCCCAGAAAAAAAAGTGAGAAGAAAACAGCACCTGATTGTCATCTGATAAAACCACAAATGAACATTTGCCCTCCTTTTCTTCATTCCTCAAAAAAAAAAACAACCCAAAACCNGGGAGGGGGGGCAGGGTGGGGGATAATTAATTAAAATCAAGTGAAACATGCACAATTAAAGTCACCTCTGGCTGGGTGTCCACAACACTCTAAGATTCCCAATGTTTATAGTGCAATTTCATTTGACCTGTAGTTGAAGACCAGTCTCCATCACTTTGTGTGATCAAGTTCTGCCAACTCCATTGAAAATTGTGCAAGACAAGTTTCAGCATAGGCTAAAATACCTTAGGAACCATTCAAGTAATTAGACAGTGGCACTGGTATGGCTGAACAGTCAGACATGTCCAAAGAAACCAGACTCAAGCTGCCTTGTGAGCACCATTTGAGTCTCTAATTAGTAAATGTCTGCTCTTTTTCCCTTTTAGTGTTCAGTAACATTGAAGAAATTCACTGAACAATTGGCCATAATTCCAGCACTGACCTGGAAAATACAAATATCTCATAGAAAATATTGATGTGTGATAACCCAAGCAGTCAGTGGCCAAGTGCAGGGCAGATACTGCAGGGCATGGCCAGCCAGAGTTACAGAACCTGCTGGATTTGTGAACAAACTGATCAGCCCATTCTTTCAAGAGATCTTTAAGCACCTCCTCCAGCACACTCGTGTGTTCAGAAGAATATCCTCCCCTAAGTTAAATACAAAAATAGATCCTCCATCTTCATCCATTTAACACAGCTGACAGATGACTTCTGCTCTCCAGTTTTCTGTCCCATGTTTTCAAGGAGGGGGAGGTAGCTTTAGATCCAACAGACTGTAGGCAAAAATATTCCAGAATATGGCAAACAAGACAAAAATGACGTAAATAGAAAGGAAGATCCACCATAAAGTCTGATCTTGGAGTCTCTGCTCATAGTTCCTCAGGATGATGACACCAAGGGTGATCCCAACCATCACCCCTCCCAGGTGAGCCATGAAGCTGGGGTGGGGGCACGGGGGGTAAGCGGAGGGGTGGAATCGCAGCCACACGGCTCTTCCAAATTCAAAGCTCACTGGAACAAAGAATAAAAAATAAATTAATTGTCTAGGCTTATCTCTTCTTACGTCCATGTTGTGGGCAGCACTGCATCCCTGAGGAGACAGAGAAGGAGCAGCTGCCTCGTATGGTGAGCGCAGGGAAGCTGTGTCCATGTCAGGGCTGTGGCACACAGACATGAGGTCTCTCCAGTGGCTGGAAAGTGGTCTGGGTTTGAGAGTGTAGATAGGTTGGGGAATATTCACCTTCTGAAATTTATACCAAAACCATAACAAACATGAGTTAGAATCTGAAGACTGTTGTCTCTGATGAACACAGAGTTTAGTTTCCCTGATTGTGTCCCCCTGGGGATAGGGCTGGAAGTGAATTCATCAGTGTGGGTGTAATGCTGCTGCCATCCCAGACAGGACATGCTCTAGGAAACCCAAGTATTATTAGGAAAGCATTGCGTGTTTGAGACTGCAAAGAGAAGATGTTCAAGTCCTACTCCTTCACAGACACTACAAGCTACAGATGCTGGCTAAGGACAAATCCTTGGGTACAAATGCTTGTGTTGAAAGCCAGAATCTGCAGTGGAGAGCAATGTGGTTCCTGCTGCCAGAAGGTCCAGCTGCAAGTTCCTACCAAAACTGCTGCAAAGTCAAAACCCTCTGAATCAGCATGAACTATTATGACAAGGACAAACAAAACAGGACTGGCTGCACGTGTGCCAAGCCTTGTATGGTACTTACTACAGATCAAGGCAACAGCCATGCGCAGCAGTTTGAATTGGCACTTCATTCCCGACCAGTTCTGGAAAAGACACAAGGAAAACAAAGTAATGCTGCACACAAACCTGAAGGGATATTACATTTAGATCTGTCACTTGTCAGGCAACTTCTCAGTGCATTCAAGCCCTACTGTGCTTTTTCAGTGCTACTTTCTGTGCCTCAGGCTCCCTGAAATTCTGCCACTCAGATCTTTGGCAGAGCATAGAGAAACAATAAAGATTTCAATAAAAGCATGTCAAGGAACCAGTGCCATAAGAAAGCCTAGACTTAGTGTCCTCTGTCTTCAGGCTTGGTTATTAACCAATATAGTGGAATAAAAATCTCTGAATGATAATCAGAAATCATGGGAGAAATATTAAAATTCCTCCTTTTCCACTTGCACGTAATTTTAAAGTAGGGAAAGAGACCAAGTTTTGAGGAACTCAAATGTATGACATTATTATTATTATTGTTATGTGACTAAATGAAAATTTGCCTATTGAAGGCACACTGAGATACCAAGATAATCAGGTTTCTTGTGAAATGCTCCCTATTTGTCACTCTGAAGAAATAAAAAGAATGCTTGCAAACTCTTCAGCCTATCTATAATGGTAATTGGGATGGCAAAACTGCAACCTCCACCAAATAAGTAACTGATTTTCTCTCTCCACAGAGAGACCTAACCCAGCCAGAAAGCTCTGAGCTCATGCTGATTAATATTGTGCAGCCTCCTTCACTTTTAATTTCCATGTAGCTGCTTTGAATCCCTCCCCTCACTCCTTTCCTTGGGGTGACATGCTTTATTGCTTCCCCCTGTTGGTTATTTTATGTATTTAATTCCAATAATATTTATTTTTCCAAGGAATGTTTCCATTTCCTTTGGTTACCAGGAGGCACCAGAGACCCTCCCTGCCACAGTCCCTGCTCTCCCCAGCTGTGCTAGACTGAGCTTTGTCAGCAAACAGCCAGAGGGTCTTTCAGCGTGCAGGAGCATCACATATAGATAACAAGTGAGCACAGAGAGACAATGGGGGGAAAGGAAAGCAAAAAAACCCCTCCACCAGAACTGGAAAGGCAGAAAAAATAATTTCAGATGAGAAGAGAGGCAGTGAATAATAAAGAAATAAAGATGCTATGGCAGCAATCGCTAAGAGGCCAATGAGTAGTGAAATGACAGATCAACTTGTGATGTTCTAAAGAAAAAAGAGAAGGAACTAGGGAAAGACTCTCTACAAACCTCTGGAAGAGCCTCCTCCTCTAAAGCAGACCAAAACTTTCTCTAATGTCCCCCTCTAACCCTGTGAATTGTGGTGTTAAAAAACCCTGTGTCTGTGTTACCACCCTGAAAGACAGAGGAAGCTCCCTCCTGATTCCTTTGGCACAGTGGCAGGTAACACAAACCACACTGAATGTAACTGTTTGTAGGGATGCAATTCCCCAGCAGAAACCCTGTGCTATAGGGGTAGCCCCTCTCCTCCACTCCTGACCTCTCTGCCAGCCACTCAACTGTCTGATTTGGACAACAGCCTGAGCTCATTCATGCTCTGAAAAGCTTGAAGAGGGTGAGGGAGACCAATTCTGCTCAGGCTCCCTCTCACTTCCCAGCTGGCTGGAGCAGCACCACTGTGGGTCACAGCTGGAGCCTGCTGACTTTACTGCAGACAAGCATCAAGTACAAGGTTTTCTTTCAGCCTTGACTCCAATGCCACCACACACACCCATCTTCCAGCACCCATATAACAGATCTTGTGTCTCTACTGCAGCCACCTCACATTATCTTCCCACTCAGCCAGGAGAGGAGCCTTATCATTGTTATGGTCATTCTACTCTGCTATTGCTGGTACAGGACAGACATGCCACCACACAAGAATCTTCTATCAGCAAAGCCTTCTATGCCTGGAGTCAGCTGAGGAGTGCCCTGGGCAGCCGTGCTGGGCTTTGCCACCACCTAGCTGAGGGCTGGGGATGAGCTCCTGTTTCCAGCTTTAGAAGAATGACAATGCTGGCATTTGTTCACTTTGTAAAGTATTTCACGAGGTGAAACAGCAAAAGGATGCATCACTAGATCACCCAGGGTTCAGCTTCAGTCTGGGTTTTGCAAATGGAGATAAGGAATATTCTGCACATGAATCCACTGAATGCTAAATTTCCTTAGATACCCACTAAAATTACATAGCAGATGCAGACAGAAACAGGTCTGTCACTTCTGCAGAGCCAGTCTGCTTTTCAAACACTTGTTAGCCATTGCATGGAGAGCTGCTAGCCTGGAGAACACTGATAAATCTTGGACTACCAACATCCATAGGCTGTCCTGGCAAACTGCTTGCTATCAGGGTACCAAGCCACCAAGAGCAGGGTAATACTTCCATTCCAGGACCCCACCACTGAGACAAGACTGTGAATGACCAACAGCTGGGTCAGGCCTCACTTCCAGCCCCTTTGGGCCACCAGACGTGGCTCACTCTGAGGTCAGACGGTCACTCTGGTACTCACCATCACAATATTGGCCAGGTGAGCGGAGACAAGAGCATACACACCTCCAGAGGAGCCCACCACCGGCGCCCTCATGTCAGCCACTGACACTGCCAGGGACCCTGGGGGAAACAACAAGGCTTTGTGACAATTGTCCACCAAATAAACACGCTCTCTCCTACCCTACATCCCTGCTATGGCCTCTCTGTGCTTTGCTGCGGGTCAGGAATACAGAAAGAGAAGGAGGGGGAAACTGATTGACTCTGAAGCCAAGTCAGTCCTGTCAAGGCAGTGACTGATTGATTCCTCTGCACCTACTTTAAAAGCAGCCAAGCAAGGCAGCAATGTGTCTTTAAACTTGTGCTGCAAAAAGGCATTTATTTCCTGATTGAAGGAACAAGGAAGCAGGAGACAGACAAATGTCTGTGTTTGTTTCTCACCTGAAGATAAAATAGAAGTAGTTCCCATGTTGGCAAGAAAAATATTAGCAAAAAGAGAAGGAACTAGGGACTTGTAACTTAGCACAGGTCTCTCATCAAAGCACAGCCTATTACCTGTAAAACTTCAGAGTAAAACTAGTCAAAAATAGGCTGGGTGGAGGCAGTAGGCACATGACAGCGAAATGACAGGTCAAGTACATAAAGGCACCACTAATAACAATGCAGCCAAACACAGACATTGCTTCTGCTTATCCCAGTTGGAGGCCTGGATCTGCTCAAAGCTCCTTTCATTGCCAACTTTAAGAATGATTTAAGCAATAGAGGGAAAGGGAGATTTGCTGTCACAAGGAAGGGATAATGAAGATCTTTGTGATGAGTGGGAAGGGGGAAAAGACATATTGGCAAATCTTGAGAGAGTCCTTGGTAGTACAGAATCTAATGAACATTTTTTGCTAATTGCCCAACTGATTCCAGGTCAAGAAAGTGCTGAGCTTCCACCAGCCAACTCTGCTGATAGCTCCCTCCTTCCCTGTATGGCCCTGAGACTTCTCAGCTCTTGAACAGTGTCATTAAGGAAAAAGTTAATGAGAAATAAAGGAAGGAGTAATAAGAACTTGCAGTTAAGTCCTCAGACACTGCACTGAGTGCCTCCATTTCCAGTCTTAATGTGTCTTCTTAGTAAAGCCAGACAAATGAGAAAGAACCATAAAGGTTGTGACCTAACTACATTTTACTGTCTATTCCTGATTATTTAGGAGCTGCGTTATCTTTATATTGCCTCAGCATGAATATACCCATTTCCCTCTCTCCTGCCACGTGACAAAGAATAAAGGATGTTTCATAACTGGCTAAGATAACAGAGAAGCCCTGGGGTTTGGTAGGTGTATCTGTATAGAAAAGCTATGTCTGGAAAGTTGCAAATTGGGCACAACTTTTGTTAGTGCTTGTTAAAATAACAGTCAGGAGACAGTGGAGCTGCTCTGCTAACTCCTTTCTCTGCATTAAATACTGTTGGTGTTTGTACCATGCCTAGTCCTGCGTCCAATTATTCTTTCTACAGTCTCTCTCCTGGAATGCAGGATTTATTGGTACCCAATGCAGCCCATTCTACAAAGGGTTTATCTGCTTTTTATGGAAAAAAATAGTTACGTTGCTGGAAAAAACAAACAAACACCATAAATCTTGAACTAAGGCAGTCAATCGCTGTCTGAGCTCCACTGCAAAGCTCTAGGTTGTTTTCACACCCTCCTCCTGTTTTAATTAGATGTTGATCTATTGTCAGCCAACTTCCATCACAAATTCCAAACATAAATAAAAGCAATTCAGCACAAACTAAAAATCAATCAGACCCCAGGGCTTAATGATGAAATGAATTTTCCAGATTTCTGTGCACTGCTCACAATCTACGACCAAATACTTCTTGCTTACTTAGGCTGTAGAAAGGTGACAGACAGGACAAAGGGAGGAAGAACTGGCACAGGACCAGCATGACTCCACATTCAGGAAGATCATCTAAAGCAAGGTTATTTTAAAATAACAGGTAGTTGGTGCATGTTTAGCAGGTCTCCTAAACACGGAGTCTATGGCTACAGAGAAATAGATGTCAAGTTGTATCATATTTTCTATGTCCAGCCTCAAAAGGATTTCAAAGCACAGAAGATCAGTGAATGCTCCTCTCCTAATCCCAAATATCACAAAATATTTCTCCAACTCAAAAGCCAGCACAGATCATTTTCACTGCTCCTCCATCTGGGGCATGCAGAGGTGTCACCTACCTGCCACAACTCCTGCAACGTACACAAAACTGATCCTCGCAGCTCCGTGCACCATTTCCAGGGGAACCCCCACCAAGAGCTGAAGGACAACATTGAGCCCAAGGTGTTCTATCCTGCAGCAAGGAAAAACAACAGTTGTCCTCTTTTCCAACTCTTCATCTCTGTTCTCTACCACTGAGACACAGATATTTTGGAATGAAAATCAAGTATTATCTGATTCATGTAAGTAGACGCTGGGAAAAACAGTGATTCTAAGAAAACATCAGACCCAGAGCTGCAATGTTTCTTCCCTCCTTGCTGCTTTTATCTTTATCCACACAGGTCCTTTCAGCCAAAGACATTGTACAACGTTTGGTTCTTAGTCAGACATTTTTTTCTTTTTCTTTGCTTGATGAAATTAAATAACTCATTAAAAAAAAAAAAAAAAAAAAAAAGAAAAAAGGACACAACGCCAGGGNGCATCAGAGCCTGGAGGAGAAGCCAGAAATTTTACCTGCTCCTCTCTTCTCCCCTCCCAATGATTCCACTTAGCCCTGCACACACCACACTGCCATGATGGGGCGTGGTTAAGAACAAGGTGAGTGTAGAAGTTCCAAGAGAACTGCCATTTCCTGGTGCTGTAATGCTGCTTTACAGTATGGGCTGTCTGACCCTCACCCTTTTCTGCTGTGCTTATTTTAGTGGTCAGAATGCGAAGCAGAGGGCATTTTGATCTCTGCTCAGGTGCCCACATGTACTCACTGATGCTTTCTCTTCACCCACCCTTGTTCCCATTACAGTCAATAGCAAAACTCCTGTTGAACACACAGGAAAAAGCTGGGCTGAGGGTACTCTTGCAGAAAGCCCCACTATCACCCTGTGCAGGACCACTTGCAGCCTGCAGGCAGTGTGACAGCTCAGATGTGCATTTGGGTAAAGACTCCACGGCAGCAGATTTCCCCTGAGCTGAATTAGTAGCTTCAAAGCAAGTTCTCCGTTGCTTTAATCAATACCACTTAACAAACCTGTCCTGCCACTTTTCAAAGCTCTGTACAGATATTCATCTGCAGGGTCTTCCAGTGAGATAATAACAGCACCGGGCCCTGATAGGGTCCTCAACACTCTGCTAGTGTCTGAGATTTACCCTGGGCTCACAGGACTGTGATCTCACTGAATGGTGACATCCCACTGGAGCCAAGGGTATCCTGCTTTTTGTATGAAGAGAACCTGCTTACAAAACAAATGGATCTAAATAACTCAGTGGTACCCTTAACACAGAAGGCCAGCATCTTTTGGGGAAAAGAGAGCAAAACACTTAATGCCTTGAAAACATACATCCCATTTTATATAAGAAAAGAGTTGCTCACAGGCAGGGACTAGCAAACTTTGGTTTAAGTTATATGCATTTCTACTGTTTTGATCTTTTTCATGTTACCATAGCAATTTCCCATATACAGCAGAGAAAAACACTGATGGTGAGATGCAGTAATGACAGAACAGTCTCATAAATGAGAATTTAAAGTTGAACTGCAAAAAAATGCTAGAAATGATACTGCAGAAAACAGTCCTCTCCTGGTATTTTAATAAGTTTGTTTCCATTGGATTTCTCTCCAAAGATGAATTTCCCTCCTGCACAATACACTCAGCACTGCAATTTTTCATCATGGGAAACTGCTGCATGTAACTAAGTTCTTTTATTACCTTCCTCAAGCCTTTTGAAGCCACTGGGCATGGTCAGCACCCTGATCCCACAGCTCACAGAACCCAGGGCATTAAATTAGGAACAACAAGCACAGGTCAAACCAAGATCACTGAGATGAGTCAATACATCCAAGTGCCCTTTCACAGAGGGGAGGGAAGAAGCTTTGGCTGGCACACAGTCAACATCATGAGGTGGCACCTGACATTTCCACACAAAGCACTGGGTCTTATTTTTCAGAGGAAGCTTTTGTAAGAGCTCAGCAAAGTTTATCCTGGACTCTGAAGTGACTGCTCTGATTCACAGCTGTTCTTAAAAGACTTCCCAGGAGCAATCCCATTCACTTCTCTTCCCCATCACGCTAAGAGCTTTGAAGAGCCAATAAGAACCCATAAAATATAATTACCCTTTGCCAGTGCTGAATGTGTCATTCTTAAAATGACAATTTCATTGATTTATTGAGGACTTTCTCCTTCCCTGGGACCAAACAAATGGGACTGAGCATCAATGCAAGTCATTAGTTATGGCAGTGATACAAATGTGTGGGCTTCAGATATCAACATCTGCTTTCCATGAAAACAGAAGGGCAGAATTTACAACTTTGCCTTTTCAGCCCTTGACAAAGCTCCCTCCATCAGAACCAACACACAGCCTGTACATTTTTGGAATCTTTCTAGAGGCACAGCCAGCCAAGCCTTAGCAACTGCTGCCTTCTCAAACACCTTCCAGCTGCCACTTGCTCTTCAAAAAAAGACCGAGTGCACTAAATTAGGGAGCAGTCCACATTACCATTTAAAAGTCTCAGCTGGAAGCAGGGTAACAATAGACCCATGACATTGTGTTATCCTCTCATTTGAAAATGAGAAGAGAGTGATGGGCGTCCACTAAAAAACATTATTACCTTTCCAAGATTTATCTGTTTTCCTCACAAGAAAGGAGCTTAACACAGAGAAGTTAGAAATAAAGGAACATTTAGCTTAACTCCAGACACTGCAGATAAATCACAAGGTTTATTGTTCCAGTGGGACTCTCCATTGTTTTAAAGGCTGTGTAGCTGAAGGACTTGGAATCCATCATGAGGAGTCCCCTGCTCACCACCTTCCATTGCTCCACTCTGAGCCAGCCAGAGGTGAAATAAGCCTGAGGAATTTTGTGGTCAGTGAGTGAGAAGAATGCCAGAGAACTGCCTGCTACAGGGGTGACCTGGCACAGGTTAAGAAAGCATGCCACAGAAAGGCATTTAATGCTGGAAAATTGTCCTTGTACAGATGTTTTTCCTCCAGTGTATCCAAGTGCAACCTGTAGTCATAGAAGCAATATGGTAAAACACCACCACCATCAAAAGAAAGCCCAAATACAAATTAACTAACATTAGTTAAAATCAAATGTTTCTTTCTTTTACAAGCCCAGTTTCCCCCATATTTTCAGTGATGGAAATTTCCACTTCTCATTTATGTAACCAGCCTCGTGTCCAAGCCCAGTAGTCCCCACTTGCAGGATGAATCTATGTAATATGGGCTCTTTGGAGGGATTCAGCACACAGAGGACAGATGTTGCCACATTCAAAAGTTTCTTCTAAAAACTTTTCCCTACTCTTCCCTTGGGTGAAGTCTGTTTTTATCCACGGACCTGGGGCACATCTTGTGCTCCAGGGCAATTACACACCAAGGAAGTTATTCCAAGGCAGAGAAGAAACATCAGCATGAATTCCATCAGAGACATGGAAAAAGGCAAAGATCAACTTGATCTTTCTGGCCTTTCATAGAAGAACACTGACTGATGGAAATATAGGCTTTCTATTTAAGAACAAAGGGCCCTTATGCAGTTTCAAACTCTACTTACTGCTAAAAGGCTTGTTGCTGTCATTTTTCAATGACAGAATTAAAGAAAATTGCAATTATCTGCCAGGAATGTGTGAAGATAATGATCTCAGAAACTGCTCAGAGGGGGTAGAATGTTTTGTACAGGGATGAACTTTCCAGTGACACTTACTCATCACCATGGCATCACAAATATCACACAATTAAGTCTATTTGAATTTTGTGAGGACTAACACAGCTGAGAAGAACAGAGTTAGAATCTCCACACCTTGTATATTCTTTGCAAGTCTGCTACATACCTCCCATGGGATGAATGAGGATTCATTTTCCTGTGCACCTTCATTTTGCATGAGATGGACCATTCTCTGTCCATCTGGTCACTCAAGATTGTCAGCCCCTCAGGAACATTGGTGTTTGCCCAGTGTACAAAATGGGAGTTCAGGCTTGACACAGCCTTCTAGGCATTATCTCAGTCCCTACAGAAGGGACCAACATTACTGAGAGATGACATATCCCAGGCACAGGGAATTTAACTGACTTTTCCAACAACCTGTAGTTTTTAAGTACCAGTCCAGCATCTTTGCAGACTTGTTCTACCACGTGCACAGCTCCTTTAGGGGAACACTGGGCTTTGACCTGGTTTTAAGAAGTGCACAGTAAGAAGAAAGTGTGGTCCCAACACTGCTGGGGGAGAAGAGCAGCATCTGCTTAAGTTCCTTTTGCTGCCTTGTCCCTTCAGAGAGCTGTGAAGGTTTGTACCTCATTGCCCAACACTCCATAATATCTTCAGATTTCGACACACTATATATATATATACACATAATATACATATAATTGTGTTTTAAAAAATTAATTCTGAGCTGATTCTGTCGCTTTCTCTTTCTCTCTGGGGAACCTGAACTGTTTGTAAGTACTCACCCTGCATGCATGAATATGTAGGTTAGGTACCTCCAAGCCTGGGCCCGAAGCTGGGGATGGTACAGTAATGCATTCTTCAGGTACAAGGGGTGGCTGACTTGCAGCACAAATCTGTCTAAGACCACTCCATTGTAAAGAAAAAAGGCAACCTAGAAGAGCAGAGAGATTCGTTGGTTAGCAAATTCTCACCTTTTCTCACCAAAAAGTACCTTTTATCTCAAAATAATGGAGAAAAAAGTCATATATTTTCAGAAACTTTTCTCCCATTTGACAGCTTCACACAGCATGAGAATTCCCTGTTTTGAGTAACCTGCAACACATTGATATAACTGTATTTATGGTCTTCTGTAACACAACAGCCCCTGAGTCAGAGGGACCTGCTCCCAGGCAGCACCCTACTATCAGTGTCATATCCTACTCTGTACTTACTTAAGCACATTATTCAGTAAATGTGGAAAAATCTCATTTGGGCAACACATGAGCATGTCAGAATATTTAACCCAGAAGTTCTCTCCCCTCCTTTTCCTCTCCACTCACAGAACGGAGGTAGCTGTATAGAAATTTCTAATTCCATTGACTTATCCATTTCTCTAGAACTGTCCTGTTTTCACTCCTCACACTTTCGCTCTAGTTTCCCAAACTGTGTAGCCCCATATACCAATTGTTCCAGCGACAGGATCACAGTCTCCACTTAAACACACCCCAAGAGGCAACCAGAATGGCCTCCAGCTTCACATCTGTCCTTGTCCAGGTGTGAACAAGTCCCTCCCTGACCCTTGACTGTGTCCCAGCAGAGGCTCTGGCAGGGTGGGGAGGTCCCAGGGAGGGCACTTGCCTCCACAATAGTGATGGTGATCATGAACCAGGGCGGGGGGCAGCAGGTGTAGCTGTCGTAGTACCACTTGCGGTCGATCTCCCGCGGGAGGGTCTCGTAGGCCACGTGCCGGATCAGCCTCTGCGAGAGGCTCAGCCCCGTCTCCTCCAGCAGGGCCTTGCTGCACAGCCTCCTGTTCCCCTGCAGGATGGCCTGGCGGAAGCTGTTCGACCTTTTGTTGCTCATCTGGGTAAAAGGGAACGGAAGAAACCGTGAGTACAAAGCAAGGCCTGGCACAATCATCAGGGAGGACAGTGCCAGTTTGGCAGCGCCAGATCCAGGCAGGCAGGAAAGCCACCACCAGGCTGAACTTTAGGAACCGAGTCTCAGGGCAACGACGGGGTGACCTACTTGGGGTGCAAGGAAAACCAGTACCACGGTCTGCCATTATGATGCCAATAAATGAGATCAGGGCAGAACTCTGGCGAGGCTCAGCAGAGGCTGAGCTCTGTGGCCCGTTCTCCAGCCTTCCATGCCTTGTCTTCACCATCGCTTATCACAATCCATATTCCTGCATCCTCCTTCCCTCTGCTCCCCCGGCTCCATCACACTTCCCTGCAGTCTTGGGGCAGAAAATTTCTCAAATGTGGCAGCAGGCGCTTTGACAGCACATCTAACCCTTGTGGCAGGAGTTAGCTCTGGGCAAAGAAAATTATCTCTTTGTGTAAAACAAGTGCCTGAGCAACAGCAACAAACAACAAATTAATCGGCTGTACAGGCCATCTTAGCTCCTGTAAGCCTGCAGATCTTTACAAGGCTTCTTTCATAAGTTATCCTCAGAGGAGGCAGGTTCTGAGATGGCACAGGCTTAATTTGTATATGCATTATCACCTTACATGCACAGATTTAGCTATCTTTTTGAGCATGCACTTTCCCAGTTTGGATGCATAATTAAAGCAATTGCACTTGCAAATTAGGCAGATGGAATCTTATGCTTAGCTTGCTGGGGGTGGGGGAACAAACTAGGTCTGAAAGAGCTTGCTCCAAGATTTGTGTAATTGTTAATTAGCCCTGATGTCAAACAAACCTGCTGCTTTAGAGCCACTGTCTGTACTGCTGAATCTTTGGCAGGGTGCTCCAAAGGCTCACTGCGTACACAGGCTGCTGCAGGGGGACCTTCTACTGTAACAGGCAGCAAAGCAAACACGACAGCCCGGTCCTTCTTCTGAGAGAGCTGCTAACTGCTCAAACCACCAGCACCTCCAGCCTCCCAGAGCCAAGCAAGAGATGACACTCAACAGCACAGGCTTCCAGTTGTCTTGGATCATGCCGGTTTCAGCTGATATACCAAAGCCAGCAAAGTGCAGAGCTTGTGTTCTCAGTGCCCAAGCAGTCAGGGAATTGCTGCAAGCTGGACCAAGCTGCTTAAACACAGTAATCATTGCAGGGAGCCACCTCCTGTTAATCACTGGAGGAAGGCAAGGGGCCATCTGAGGTGATGGCACTGCAACCCACTCTGCCCGTCCCTCCTTAGCCTTCATCTGCAGCCTGTCCCTCCAACACAGAGGAGCACTGACTGTCAGCTGATGTTCCTATATTTTTTTAAAACTGGGGAAAAAATTGTTCTTGTTGTTCTCTTTGAGTTGTTTCAGTGAGATGTTTTACCCTAACAACTCTTTCCATTTTGGAATTTCTCCTTTGCTCTCTCTTTCTTTTGTTCATTCAGAAAACACTTGTAAAAGAACATTTTGGGGGGAAAAAAAAGTAGAAAAACAAAGAAGAAAAAAAGTCCACAAAGTCTCTCTCTCAGTCTTCTCAAGTGTATCATCCAAAAGCCTGTATCTAAAACTAGGGAAGTTACGGGGAAAAAAATGTTATGGTCCTCTGTTGCATTAAGAAAGCCTGCTCATACTGAAAGACAGTATTTTCATAGAGAAACATTCAAAAGGTACAAGGCTTTCCTTAGCATGTGTGAGATGCCTTTTGGTAGGTAAGAGATGTACCTCTGTTTCAAAGATACTTTTAGCAACCTAATGCCCTCACTGTGTCCACAGAAGAAAGCTTTGCTCCAGGTTAGTTCAGAACAGCCTTTCAGAGATGTTCTGCATGTGCTCCCTCACAAAGTTCATTCTTTTCTCTCTGGCTTTGCCCCTTATGGGCAAGAATAAATTCAGACTGAAACTATAAACTTGCCTGAAGACAGCAGACAGTTGACTGGAGCTGCTGATCTGCTTATTCCAGTTACAGTGATAAATGGGATTTCCTGCCTACCACAAAACAGTCAGGGCTTTTCCCTGCTGCAGCACTTCAGTGGAAAATATAATCATTTCCAGAGTCAAGGAAAATCATTGCTTCAGTTCAGCATCAAGAAGTGCTGGCCACCCTCAGCAGATGAGCACCTCATCAGTGCAGAGACTGCAGAGGGAGATGGGCAGGAAACTCCAAAGGCTGCTGATGTCCATGATTAGGCTCATAATAAAGATTTCCTTGCATCTGTTGAGCAGAGGATCCTAACAGAGGCAACCCTGAACTCATCTGTTACTGCTGAGTATGACACAAGGGAGTGGCTCAGTTCAGTCACCTGAACTCAGCACAGCCCCATCAGTCCAGTGTCCTCTCTGCAATAACGTTTGTGCTGCCCATGGAGCCCAGAAAACAGCCAGGGCATGGCAAATTCATCACCATGATGTTTCTGAAGGTGTTTCTCAACATATCAAAAACAAAACAGAAGGGAAATGTCTTCTTAGATTTAAGAGCAAAATATTGCAGGATCACTCTAAGTCATACTTCAGATGACCAAACCCTCCACTGGCTCTCCTGACAAGGTGGGAAACTGGACCACTGTTCAGCAGACAGCTCTGCCTTCCTTCTTCCAGAGAGGAAAATCAATCACAGGACCTTTCACATCCCACAGAGAAGGTAACATGGAAGGCACATGAAAATATTTGCCAGACCTTCTTTAGAGCAAAGGATATGGAAAGAAGGTCCAGGTTCCCTCTACATGCTGCAGTCTTAGAGTGGATTTACACCCCAATGAGGAAGGGACACAGTGTCAGCAGTGTACCAGATGCACTGAAAAGCCTCCACGATCCCACAAGATGTGGATGAGTGGATATACTGAGCCCTTGTTGAAGTCAGACCTCTCAGGAAGGAGACATCCTTGCTGCCACTGCACACAGTGCCCATGGCACCAAGGAGGAGATGATGTCCAAAGAGATAGCAGAGCTGACTGCCAGGGCTCAAGGAAACACAGCAGTCCAGGCCCTACTTACATGACCCCACAGGCCTTTGGATCAAGCTAGGAGGAGACGGGCATGAGGAGAGACAGAGGATTAAGTCGCTATTGCTGCTCTCACCAATTCTTGATGAGAAGTCTATTTTGTTCCTCAGACTGACTTTGGAAGACTCAAATCTTCCCAGAGTCTCACATATGGTCACAATTTGCTGACTTGATTTTGGAATTACATAATATTGGTATTTATGGGGCAAGTATTTAATCATCAGCTGAAAGAACACTAGGCCCATTGTTGGCATGCACATTATCATGGCTCCAGGACCCAGGGCAGCCCATCCCACTTCTCTTGATGCAATTGATCTAGGACTTCTTTAATAAGCATGATATTAAAGCTGCAATTAGATGGGTACAGCAAACAGTATGTGGAGAGAGAAGGTAGCAGTGGGGAACAGCACATCCCCTTATTCCTTCCTGCCTGCAAAATGGTATTATGCAGAGAGAAAGAAATTTCCCTTGCAGAAGAGCCAAGCTGAGCTGACTGGTACCCAGGTGCTGCCACCTCCACCCTTTGGTATCACCCTACCAAAACAAACCAAGGCTTAGTGCAAGAGCTCTGCTCAAGGGCTGGGTTTGATACCTCTGTGCAAAAGGAAAAATTTTTCCTACTTAAATCTGAACCTGTTTTCAGCACTGAAAAAAATCAACATTTAGAATGAGTCTTTACTGTCAAGAGTAGCACAGTGACAAACTTTGATGAAGTACAAAGCCCTGCTTTTGTTTAGCACACATGGCATTCTAAAATTACTCTGGGATAATCTGCAACTTTCAAAGGAAGTTGTTCATCCACACTGGCAGACCAATTTCTCCGTGTTCCTTGGATATCTGTAGTACTGGGGCTACCTCAGGTAATCAATAGCCAAATCATGTAGCATTTCCCCCATCTCCAATATCAGGGCTTGTGTGGGGCACAGTATCCTTTTTATGGTTTTATTCAGCCTCACTCAGAAGGTTTTGAAAAACATGGATTTCTGCCCATTACGTATTGGCATCTCTGAGACTGGTCTCGAGCTATTTTTAAACACATGCAGCTCTGTGACAGGCAATGCATTCAGCTCTCCAGCTCTGATCCTCCAAGACACAGACACTAAATCAGAAGTTAGCACAAGCTTTTTAAAAGCCTCTGCCAGCTCCAGTTTTATAACCCACTTTACTTACAAATGCAACCTCTCCAATCAATTTTGCTTTCAAGATTCACATTTATTTCCTTTCCTCTGCCCACACTTCTACAAAATGCTAATGTGGGTAGAGACAGCTTTTCCCAAAATGCCTATCTCAGCATTAGGTTCATCTGTCACAGATGTTCACATCCTCTGAGTCAACCTGGTAGCACTTTCCCAAACAGTATCAAAGGGAAAAACCCAAATACCGAATATCAACATTCTGATCTGGTTTGGCCAGGCAGTGGGGATTCTCAAAGGATTCAAAGAAAGAGGCAGGAAAGACAAAAAAAAATACCCCTGCTCAAGGTTTTGCCTGATTCCTATTAAATGTGCCAGGCTTAGGCCTTCCAGCACTTCCAATAGAAAAGGTAAGACACTTTCAAATTTGAAGGTTACTTGTGAAAACATTGCTTGCAGGACAAGACTAACATTGTGGTTCAAATAAAATTGTTACACAGTGCTTCAAAAATGCCTGCTGTTCACATTAAAAATGAGGTAGAATTAGCCTGTCCCTGCTCCCAGCAAGGCCAGGGAAAGTAAAGCAGGTGGTGATTCTTGATCTGGAAAATAAAGGATGTGCATTAGTAAGTTAATATATTTTGCTCATTACTGAGATGCTGCATCAGCATCGAGTTACGACAAGCCACAGCTAAACATTTTTGTTGGAAGCAGCAGTGTTTTGTTTTTCCCAAGTCACATGAACTCTGTCTTAGAGTTTACTACTTACTGCAATCTCTATTACAGTTCACAGGATATTATGTCAAGTAATCCAGGACTGCCAATAGCAACTGCTGTTTAGCAAGAATCCCAGCAAATAACACCTCAAGTATAATTACCTTCTGGCTTGCCCCTTCTCTAAAAGTAGCCAAGTTAGATAAACACCTTGATTCATTATCTCTTCCTGTGGCCCATGCTGTTCATAGCCAGAATTTTCTCTGTGCATCTCCTTTCACAATGCTGCAAAGCAATCAGACAGCAGAGATGCAAGAGATGTCTCCACTGGTACAGGAAACACTTTTGTTACTCTGCACTGTCTCAGACACAGCATAAGAAATCCCATCTGAAACTGCTTTCTGCCATTATTATAAACCACAGTGCAGAAACAGAAATGAGTATGATTGCAGCATTGTGTTTTACAACTACATGAACTGAATTTCATACACACAGAGGAGAAGTAATTTCCAATGAGTTGCCTATCTGATTTTTTTGAGCCTTTTCTGTTTGCAGATCACACCAGGAGTTTTCATTTTCCCTGAATTTATTCATTTCTCAATTTATTTCCTGAGTGCTTTCTGGGGTCTAGTCTCGTATTTTAAAAACTTTCAATTTCATAAATTTAAGTTGCTTTGCTGGGTTGAGAGCATGCATAGGTATGTTGTTATTAAGGTGGGAAGTCCTATAATTACATTTTTGATGTATCTAGAAGTTCACAAAACATTTTGGACATCCCAGGATAACACAGTTTTACTCAATAGCAGTCCTTTAGCTGGGGATCACAGTGGCTGAGAGAGCAGGCAGAGTTCTTGGTGCTCATGATGATGCTGGAGAAAAGGAAAACCATACATACAGAGAGCCATGCTTGCAAAGGCTCTGGTTTAGTAAAAGCGTTCCCTTCCCCACACCCAGCACCATCATTTTTGGCAGCAGATCAACTCTTGCTAAGCTACTGAAACAGACAAATTAACCTGAGCCTAAAGCAGAGAGGGCTAATGATCGTCAAGCATAAACACCCACTCAAATACCACCACACAGAGGACTGACAACTAGGAGGTGAAGGAAATCCCTAATTTCACAGTGATTCTGTATCAACTATGCTGTTTCTTTCCATCCGGAAGTTCAAAAGAAAGTTCAGAAGGCAGGGAAAAGAGAAGGAGCCCTAAAAAAACGTTTGGATGCTGGAAATCAATAGAAACTAGAGAAGTGAGAAGAGAGATGTCATTTGTAAGTAGTTTAATGTTTTGGCATTTGCATTGCCTATTGATTAGAAAGTGCAAAAAATGCAGACAAGGATAGAGGAGCCGATGACAGGAAAATCAATGGCTTCTTTATAGGAGTCATTCAATAGTAGTGAAGGAAATCTGCTGTTCTGCAGAAACCACATCAGCTGGGTGTGAGCTGGCACAGCCTCGTACTCCCAGAGGAGCAGAATGTCCAAGCATTTCACCTCCCACCTACCTCTCATTAACTTGTGCTGCTCCCGAGCCCCGTGGAGCGAGGAGAGAGGAAGAAGCTCAGTTCTGTTCCTGAGCCTGTTGCCAATATGTTGGCTGGCTCTAGGCCATCATTTCTGTAAAAGAAATTCGATGATGCCTCTTCCTGCTACCTAAGTGTTGTGCAGCCCAATTAGTGAATGCTTGCACGGTACTTTGAATACCCCCAACTGTGGAACAAGCAGCTGTTACTATAAATACTCTGCTGATTACTGAGGACCACACTGTTTGTTATGCTGGAGCTGAGGAAAACCTCACACTGTGTGATCTGTTTAAGAGTTGCTGCATTTATTTTACTGTGCACCTAGACACAGGCAAGGGGTTTACAGGACAGTCTGGTTAGATACAGCAGGTTTATGTCATTCCAACAAGTAACTTCACCTTGATGGTGAAGTTCACCCACAGCCTGTTGGAAGTCATGACCTAGGTCCTGGACAGCTGGGCCATGTTACCATACTTTCTGATTAATGTGAAAACAGGGCATATGCAAGACACTTTCTTCCTAACCAAGAACACATGTGTGAGTGACCATGACAAATGAAGAGATCAAATCCCCATACTGTCTGCAGAACACAGAGAGATGCAAATTACTGTACTCTGCATCAAGGACACATCCAGCTTTCCAGAGAAACCTCAGAGACTTCAACCAACTCCCATTCCTCTTTGACTTTGTCACCCAGGCTTCTATTAATATTGCATTAAATCTGCTGGGATTCAGATGTTCAGTGACAGAGCAAGAACAAGGCAAAACTCCTGAATGGCCAGTGTCCAAGATATCTTGCAAACAACATTTCTAAGCTATGCTGGGCACCTGACAACACGTCTACAATTGTGTTGACTCAACAAACAGCCTTGTCAAGAAACAGAGTAATCCCTTCACTAATTGACTCATTAGTAAGAGATAGAGAGGCATCCGGATCATGACTCACACACTCTGAGACACCTCACCTGGGATAAAAGGAACGTGACCTAGAAACACTTTATCCCTGTTGCTGTTGATGCCTCCAGCAGTGCAATATGACTCCACCTAGCACGTCAACACAACGTTATCTATATATTTTTGTCTGGAAGTGGTGAAATCTCTAGATAAAACAGGAGACATCCAGACTGACAGACCTCTGCTTGCAAACAAATGGCTCATTATAGCAGCTAGCAACTGATACTGAGAGCAAAACCCTCTAAACTAGCAGCAGCCATTCATGATCTTACTACAGCTCCCACAGTTCCTTCCCATGCAAATTTGTTTCCCTGGAAAAATCAGAAACAATTTGACTCTTGCTGAAGCATTCAGTCACCACTGAATGCCTCAGCAAGTCCATGCAGAATGCGATGCAGCAAACACTGGTGTTAATCAAGGGAGGGAAAGAGACACTGTCCCTCAACAGCCCATGTTTTAAGCAGAGCCAAGGACTGACAGGCCCTGGCAGCCAGAGCACTCACCAGGTTGACGAAGTCCTGGTAGCAGATCCTCCCCTCAGAGTTGCTGTCTGCCAGGGCTAGCAGGACCTCCAGCTTGTGGGGGTCCAGCTCCGAGCCGTGTCTCTGGAGAAGGGAGCGGAACTTCTCAGTGCTGATGTAGCCAGTGTTGTCAGGATCAAACTGGGATAGGAGGGGAGAGTGCCACAATTAACAACCCCAAGTTACACACAGCTCCGTCCTCCTGTGCATTTCATCACCCACTGCAGACCCACAGGGACTCAGGGGCTGCTCTAGGCTTTGGTGACACTGCCCTGCAATCACCCAGGCACTGGAAAGCACCCTGCTGCAGAGAGGGGTGAGTCCAGGCATCATCATCCACACCACCATCACATCTCCACCCAAGCTTCAGCTACGTCAGCTCCCTTTATCTTCCTTCCCTCTGTATCATGATTTCTCCTGTCTATTTTTTATGTCTCTTTCTATCTGGAACATCAAGCAAATCAGAGATGCAGTTTGTGAGATAAAATGCACTGAAAACAGTTTTACTCCTCTATTTCCTAACACAATTGCACCACAGGAATATGCCATCCCTCCTCAAGCCTCTTCCGTGCTCAGTGTTTCTGACAGTCACCTTTCCAGATCATCTCTACAGATGTCTTCACTATGGTAAGTGCTTGCACTACTGAAGAGCTATTTTAAGACAGTTGGGAAAGAAAATCTTTGGACAGGGAGCAAAGCAGATGAACCCATTTCAAACTACAAGTGACAAGGCAGCCACATGCCATTTTGAGAACGTAAACTGGAGTCATTAAAAGGAAAGTCCCAGGTGAGATCTGGAGTGAATTCCACTCTGACCAAAAACCATCACTGTTTTCCTTGAGCGTAAGTGGCTAATCTAGAAATGCCACTGATGAAAAGAGACACTTTTACAAGGCTGTCCAAACTTATGACTGTTCCAGTGGCCTCTAGGGCACTCTGTGAGGGACTGCCAGCTCACAGGGCACAGCCTCAGCCCTGACAAAGCCAGCGCTGGCACCACACCAAGCACTTTTCTGATGTGCTTGGAAAACTATTGGCTGCAAGCTGCCAGACCAGCCTGCACTAGCCCTGCTGCAGTCTGATCTCTACCAGTTCTCTGTTGCTGGGAGATTTTGCCTTTGATTTCCCAAACTTGGCTGTGAGGACCCTGGTGCTCGCTGGCCTCCTTTTGTAGATAATGATATCAAGCTTGTTGGCTGGATTGAATGGTTGTCAGGGGGCAGGGTGGTCAGGAGGGAGTCTTTTCATGGAAACATTTGGGACATAATAGGGCCTTGGCAGAGCCAAAAAGGTCCTGACAATCCTCACTCTTTCCTAATGGAGAACAAAAGTTGAACAAGCGCTGGGCCCTCGATCAGACACAGCAGAGTAAAAGCTGCCTTGGCAAGGGAGGAGGTGGGAAGGAGGATGTGGCAGAGGATGATGCCTGCCAGCAGCAGGGCTGGCATGGCTCTGCAGTGAGCAGAACAGCTATAAAACAGACCAGCCTCAGGCATGGGCTGCTTGTTTAGAGGCTGCAGTGCCCATGTACAAGGACCTGGCTCCATCTCCCTCTGGCCTGAACACCTTTGTCCTGCTGCTCTGCTCTCCCCAGCTGCTTGGTTGAGGAGGAGCTGTCTAACCTAAGGAGGGTGGTCACAGCTCCTTGCTGGAGTAGGGCTGTCAGCCTTTGGTCAAAGCAGCAGCCCCTCATGTGAAGAAGCTGCTGGGGCAAGTGGATTACACAAAACAAGATAAACCAAGTGACCTGTGGACAGCCAGAGCTGGGCACTCTCTCCTGTTCTCTGCCAAAGGTTGTCCTGCCCTTGTGAGGTGGCCTGGATGTACCTCCCTGACAGATGGCACCCAGAGCCAAAGGTGGATTTCATCAGCTGTTTACTCTTAAACAAAGGCTTAATATTAATCCCTGGAGAAGTTTAGCTCCCCTATTCCAGCCCACTGATGCTTTGAGTTAACAGATCAAACTCTAAAACCAACCCCAAAAGTCAGGGCTTCTGCACTCAGGCTCAGCTCTGATGAGTTTTGGCTCTTGCTGTGACTCTCAGGCTGTTTGTGGTCCCCAATCCCAGACATACATACCCAGGAAATAAAGTATTATTAGCACAATACCTGGGATGACCTTTCTCAAGGGGAATTTGGAGGAGCTGGGAGATGAGTCATTCAGTGAATGCATCTAAGACCTGCAACCCCATTGACACTGCTCTGTTCATCCCTGTTCCCCAAAAACATTTGACCTAACCAACATCCTACTTAATTTTACACTACTTTAACTGAATCTTGATATTTAAAATGTCAGAACCTAGCTTGTCTAGGACAAAACCATTTGCTCCTTGAAGGCTTAAGTACCTCTGTACTTTGAGGGCCAGGGTCAGCACCCAAAGTGTGGGACTCTCCCCATGCTGTCGGCTCATTGACTTTGTAGGAAAGACCAAGGGCTGCAGCCCCAGGGAACACGGCTATTCCTTCAAAGGGCAGGTGAGACACAGAGCTGAAGCACACAGGCCCCCAGAGAACAAAAGAACTGAGATCACAAACCACTTTTCCCAGACTTTCTTCTGCTTTAAAGCTTTCCAAAAAGAAGCATTTTGTAACCAAGAACAGAAATTACACAACAGCTTCAGAGCTTCAAACCAGCCCACAAGGACACACACTAATGACTTCAGACTCTCTAGTGCTGGAGCTGATACATCCTGTCACTCAGGATGTTGCTGTTACTGGCTGCTGGCTTCCAAAGGCACAGCTGGAGCTGGAGCTGTCTGGTGGCTACAAGTGAATCTGCTTCTTTCTCACACCAACACGCACCAGCATTCCTCCTTCAGCTCACTGAAGTCTTGCTGCTTGCTCCACAAAAATCAAAGCAGTGGTGAAGGGACCTGGTGTTTTCTGTAGTGTAATTTGGCTATCGAGTCTCTTCTCTTCTTCCATGTTATTATATATAATTATCTTTTGGCACCATGTTAATGATAATAATTATAAATAAATTTGAAGTAAAACAGTGGATCTAAACTACGTGAGAGTAAGAGATGAATAATGAACAACTGACATCTAAACTCAAATACCTCAGAGCAGGGCCAAGCAGGTTCTGCAGCTTGGAGCAGAATGTTTTACTGTCAACCCCAGCTGTAAGGAAGTCCTCTCATTTATGTTTAAACAATCTTATAATTGTGTAACATTTCTCTATAAAAAGCATCTAAAAATCTCTTCTGTCACCATTCAAATCCACACCAATACTTCTAAGTGCTTCAAACCCTGTTTCTGGTATCACAGCTATCCACAAATTCAAGGGGCTGAGCAGGACCTGCATATCCTGTGTCCCTACACATGGCAAATCACAGAATCACAGAATGTGCTGATTTAGAATGGACCCATCAGGATCATCCATGCTCCATCCAGCTCCTGGCCCTATGCAGGACAGCCCAAGAATCCCATCATGGGCCCAAGAGCGTTGTCCAAACATTTCTTGAACTCAGACAGGCTTGGTGCTGTGACCACAGCTCTGGGCAGCCCATTCCATTGCACAACCACCCTTACAGACCCAACCTGACACAGCTCTAGCTGTTTCCTTGAGTCCTGTCACTGGTCATATGAGCGAAGAGATCAGAACCTGCCCCTTCACTGCCCCTCATGAGCATGTTGAAGACCACAGTGAGGTAGGTCTCTCCTCAGTCTCCTCCAGGCCAGACAAACCAAGTCACTTCTCACACAGCTTCCCCTCAAGACCCTGCATAATCCTCGTGGCCTCCTTAGGACACTCTCTAACAGCTTCATGCCTTTTCCTAATGTGATGCCCAAAACTACACACGGTACTCCAGGCGACACCAGTGCAAAAACGTGACAGCAGACTCAAAACACTCAGCTCCATCAATTATAAAAGAGGCAACTGACCTTTGCTAGCTGCTTCATGCATTTATCCATGACGAGCTCCTTCGGGGCCAATTGTTCCACCAGCCCAGCCGAGCATCAGGGTCTCCCCCGAGGACAGAGAGAGCCTGCAGGCAGCAGCAGGGCTGTGCTGAGCCCGGCTCCAGCCCCATGGGGAGCAAAGCTCCCACAGCACGGGCACCACGGTCCTTCCCTCAGCGCAGTTCCTTCTGCCTGTCCACGAACTCGGGCAGACAAGTGATCAGGGATGAGGAAGCCGTTTGCCCCCCTCGTCCCCCCCAGACAATAGAACACTAACGGCAATTTCATGCAAGGTTTCCTCCGCATTTCAATGACAATCACCCTTAACTCCCTTGATCCTCAACCAGGCTCTTAAGCAAAAATGTAAATATGTTAATGACCGTAGCAGCCATCTGACCCAGGATCTTAATTCCCTGGGCCAAAACAAACTGTTTTGCTCCTGTTTTTTCCTTATTTTAGAGGAGAAAACAAACTAAAGGTTCCAGAGCAAAACTACAAGACAAAAGTAAGGTGAGGGGTGCCTCACAAACTGTGATGAAAATAGGAAATTTGGCTGAGGAAAGAAAATGAAATCTCAAATTGCTCCTCTTCTTTAATTAAAGACACATCAGCCACGGCTGAGTGAGCAAGTAGGGTGGAGGCTGGTGCTGCAGACAGACAATGAGTATCTTGGGAAAACTCAGACATTTCACAGAGTGCAGCCAGCTGCTCCTCTCCCCATGGCAAACAGCCCTCAGGGGCATTGGGGCAGCTGGAGAGTCAACAGCTGAACAGGGCACAACAGGAGGATCCTTGGCTGGCTTTAGGATTGTAGGAACAGAGTTTGCTACCACCCATAGTTTCCTCATTGAAGGGCTTTGTCTCGACAGCACCAAAGCCACAGTTGTCTTTCCAGTGGGCAAGGCTCCAAGCATCTTCATCTAATTTGGAAATTGGCCTTGAGTTGGACCAGTTCCTTAAAATCTGAATCATTCTAAGGTCCAGTGGTGTCTTCACTTTTAGGAGAGACTGGCCTGGCAGTGTCAGGCTTCCTGGCACTGACCCCAGCTCTGCTCCAGACTAGGAGATTATACGAAGGGATTACCCTGAGCTTTAGCTTCTCCTCCCTATTATATAGAAATGACAACTCCTGATTCATTTCACACCAGAAAGGAGCTCTCAACAGTTGGCCTGTTCCTTATTTACATTTTCCACTGGAAAGGGGGAGTCAACATCTTTTCATCTCCAAGGATTTCAGAAACGACTCTGAGCTTTGCTGGATGGAACTCAGACGTTAGGTGGCACAGTATCTGCAATCTAGGGATGCTTAATGACCCTGCTCTCTCTTCCAAAGGTGAGAAGTGCATGTGAGAAACCCTGATCCAGCAGAGAAGAAGGCCAGTCAGAGGTAAATGTGTATCTCTCCACCCTGAAATCCAGCTTCCCACCATTTAGTCACCTCATCTGAATTGCCTGAACACACATGGTAAAACATTACTTCGGCTCCAGTGACGCACACTCGCCTCCCCTGTAAATAATGAATTTACTCACCACTGCCCAGACAATATAAAGTGATTAAGGGCTGTCCAGCAGTCCTTTTAGGGCATGTTAGATTGCTTTGACCTGAGGTGAACCCGAGGGCTGGGAACATCACCCAGCTCTCAAAAGCCAGATTGCTTTTAAGCACAGAGGATATTCCCTCACCAAGCAGTGCTCCCAGACACACCTGCTCCACAGGAAAGCTGCAGTGAGAGCACGGAGCTGCCCAGCTCAGCACTCACCTAGGCCAGGAGGCATTCCAGAGAACAGGGCCTGTCACCTGGATTTAGGTAAGTGTGTCTCTGCGTGCAGCACATGGCAAAGTGGAGATGGAGGGAGCTGGTATGTCTTTCCTTTCCCCTGAAGAGCAGAATAGCCTGAAAGACCAGGTTCATGAGCTACTTGGCCAATCTATAGAGGCATTTCTGTTCTAATTTATTTCTCCTACAGTCTTAGGCATAAAGACAAGGAAGGGACCTACATTACTACCATCTGTTGTTACCTTCTGCAGAAGCACTTAATCTAAACAGACGGTGGAAGCACACAAGAATGAGAGAATCACAAGACTCAGGAGTGTGCCACTACTCAGTTCTGAGGCAGACAGGAAAGAGGGCTCGGAGCCAGATTTGATTCTTGGTATTGCCAAGATTGCTGGAGAGAGCCCACAGACTTGTGTGGTGTTGTGACCTCCACATCTACAGGGCACAAACACCAAACCTGTATTTGAGTGATCCAGCACAGCAAGGACTGTGCAGAACTCAAGAGTATGGCTGGATGATGGCTGCAAAGGCAGAGGGAAATTACCAAGCCACCAGGCCAAGCAGCACAGGGACACTGTGAACAGAGATGGCCTTCTGAAGAGATTTCAGGTGCAGAAGCCTATCAAACTTTCCAAAGCCAGCTGGACACCACACTGAACTTCCTGACTCTACAAAGGTCACTCCTCTGGTCTATAATCACCAAGCACTACACTTGGAGACTCCAGGAATTTCTGACACACACCTTGCAGGGGAAGCCTATCATGCTCAGCCAGGTATCCAAATTCATGTTTCTGTCTCCATGCTCATTTTTAATACAACTCTCTTCCTTATCCATCCTCTGCCTGTGGGTTTCTTGCTGCAAGTCCTTCCTAAGACACTAAGGGAGGGCAGAGCTGAGAGGAGCTCACAGGACTCACTCTGTGGGCTTTCAGTCCTCAGCCACATCCACATCCCACCACTCTGACCCATCCCACTGCCTCTCTCCAGATCAGCCACCTGGCAGAATACTTCCAGAAATCAGCCTCTAGTCTCAGCTGGGGAATTACAGACAGTGTTCAAGCCACCAGGAACTAAATTATTCAAAATATACCACTGTGCTGGCTTTGAAACCAGAGCTGCTCCCCAGAAAAAAGCCAGGGTAAATAGAAGCTCCATTACCAGCAGCACTGACAGGGAAGGAGATGCAGCACTGAAAGTGAGGGAGATAATTACATGATTAACGAGACAGCATGGGTGACAGGAGATGCCCTCCATTACGCCACAAGGCTTAATGCAAAGAGACATGTTTATAGACTGAGCCTTCTCCAGCTCTGCTTCTTCCTGTTTTATTATTTATGGCAGTGCATTAAGGCTAATGGAAAGAAGCTGAGGCGCTCTAAAAAGTCACAGGTGGGTTTTTTTAGGTGAAAATATTATTTTTAATTTTGATCCAGTGTTGGTCATGTTGCACATTCCTACATGGGTAGTTGTCTCAGCTGCAGTAGCAGGCTGGGCAGGCTGGGACCCAGACTGGTGAGTTGTGTATCCAACAGCACCAGCCCAAGCTCTGGTGATATCTCTCATTCCTGAGACTGTGGACAAGATGAACCCAGCAAGAGACCACCTAGTGATTAGTGTGACCAAACTCACCTGAACAGTTAAAATCTTTTCTTAAATCCTGAGGCAAGGGGTTTATAGCTTTGGAGAACTGCTTGTCAGCACTGGCCCCAACATTCTTAATGTATGAATGCCCAATCTCTTGCTCTCCCTTTTGAATTCCTCCAGTTTTTAGGCCTCCACAATCTCCTGAAGCAATGAGTTCTGCAGTCCGGATAAAATAAACCCCACTTTTCATCCGGATGGTGTAAGGCATTAAATATCAAAAGCTGAAAAGAGCAATATCCATAGTCTCATAAGACATGTGATATTTTCATTCATCACCACATAATTATTGTTTATGTGGTTTTAGACATGTCTAACTGGAAAATCTCAAAATTCTCTGTTAATATTAATTACATCTCTCAGGGCTTCTACATCATGAGGGGACATAATACATGTTACTTCATTCAGATCCAAAATGCAACACACTCTGGGTGAGATGCTGCGTTGATTTGGATTACATAACTCACCAGAAGACATAAGCATGCACAGTCAATGACAGCTGGGAGACAGACAGGCTCTAATCACTACTGCTACAAAGAAAATAATAATAAAAAACAAAGCAAACCAGAAACTAACACACAACAGTGTGAAGAGCTGGTCAGTGGAGCCTGTATTTCAGGCCAAGTTCCTGGAGTCAGATCCCTGCTTACCCCTGGGTCAACTAATCATATGTAAGATTTCTGTAAAATTCACTGCTACGGATAATGTCTCCTGTCACAGCTGCATCTGTGCTAGCACAGATGAAGCAGATAAGTAGTCTCATTCAAAACAGGTTTTTGGTCTGATATTATCTGGAAAAAAGTTGCATAGGTGATATCAATGTGAAAGAGTCAGTAGAGCTGAAATGTTTCTGTTCCGTATGTGGACAAAAGCCCAATGAATTATCTCTATCACATGATGATGATGATGCACTTTCTGTCCCAGCAGTAACTCTGGAGAACGTTACACAGCAGCTGCTGAAGTTAGTTTTGAATCAGCAGGTCAAGGTAACTTTCATCCAAAAGGTTTTAAAAAGTCATTACAAATACTGATTTTCTGCAAGTCTGGGAACGCTGGAAGAACATCAAGATCTGCTTGCTCCCTTTCTTCAGCAGTTTTGAATCAGCAGTACAGCCCTCCCAGCCACGGCTCCAAAACTCCTGTGCAATCACAGTGACAGGCATGCACCCCACTCCCTAAACTGCCCAGCAAGAATTTAATGGGATACAGCAGATCTTGTTGGTCTAACAGCAACCCACAGCAAAGGAACAAATGACTGATATTGAGTAATGCACACTTGCAGGAGGACTGGTCTAATATCAGTTAGAATGGGCCATAGAAAACAGATTATGTCCAGTTGATATTATCTGGATGAGAACACAAACTGGGTGCAGATCATAAGCCACGGTCGCTGGTATGACTGATTTCTGCAGGGCATCTGACATCACCAGACAAACCTGTGTCTGAGGATTTACTGTGACACAAACTCAGGCTGTCACACATTCAACATGCTGCAATCTGGCTATTTGACAGGTCTCAAAAATAAATCTAAGCCAGAGAGCCACCATCACGTGGCAATGCCACTAATGGGGTCCCATGAGAATTCATTCTTCTGCCTACAGAATTCTCATTAGTGACTTTGGAGCAAACTAACGAAAAATCTGTATCGTGCTCACAGATTAGTTAAACCAGCAACTTACTAAGTGTCAGCAAGGTCTTTTATAGAATCTGGGTACTTGCAAACAATATATATTACATTTAAAAATGTACAGTGTACAGGATGGGTAATGCCATCTTCAGCAGCAGCCACTCCAGGCAGGGGAAAAAAACCCCTTGGTTGTTATAGTGACTGCTCTCAGGGTAACAGTGCCTGCAAAAAAGGAACTGTGACCTGCAGGTTTGTAAATGAGCTGACATTACCTTTTTGGCACTTTTTACTGGTACAGTCTGACTGGCTGCACTGACAGGCTCAATTCATTATCTTATGAAAGGGAAGGTTAAGCAACAAATGACTTGATCGCTGTCCAGAGGAACAGAAATTTGGCAGTATGGGAGTCTCCACCAAGACAAAGGTATAATCACATCCAGGGGCTAGATGTCAAACTGGATAGCCTTAGATTAGAGTAAGTTGATTATTTTTACTATTAACAAGTGAAATGTCTCACTAATGTCACCAGAAGTTTTACAATTGAATTGCAAGTTCTCCTACGAGATGAGGTATGGTTGAGGTCAAGCAGAAGATCACTCAGAAAACCTTCTTGCCTACATTAGGAGAGGCTAGATGATCCCAACAGTTCTCTTCTGACCTGACAGCAAGCTATTAGGGTTCAGAAAAGCTCAAGCTAAACAGATGCTAACAAGTGCCATAGCACACGTGTAGCCAAAATGACCCACCTGTACTGGAATTCAAACCACACTTCTGGTTAGAGCAAAAACCATGGAGCAAAACTCCTGCCAAAACAGGCCGGGAAAGGTATTTAACTCATACTGGTCTTACAGCTGGCTTTGCTCAGTCACGGGGACTAGAAGCTACAAAAGAAACTCTGCTTTCCAAGCTAAACTGGAGCAGAAGTTTAGGTCAGCCTTGTGAAGAGGAGACAGAGGTATCACATGATTCCCTGCAATGCCTTGTAGGCACTGGCATTACACTGCAACGACATAACCATCTCAAAGGTACTGCAGACAGGCTGGTTGCAAATGCAGCCTGGAGCTGGGAGCATTAATTATTCTCTAACTTCTACCATTTAAATGCTTGAGAGCAAGAAATCCTGACTTGCATCTTTCCAGGGTAATCACAGGAGTTACAGGTGCAGGAAGGAGCCAGACTGCTGGAAGCTGTGGTTGTTTGCATTGTTTCTTAGGTGATCTATCCAAATCATTCCTGGATGACACCCAGACTGCAGGTTCCCTGTACTGAACTGCAATAGTAATTTCTGCAGTGTTTGCACTTTACCAGTGTCTGCTACACTTTGGTTTAAGGATGAAAGAGATTTGTCCAAGTGCCAAAGATGCAAAACCACAAATCAGAAAAATCAAGCTGTGTTTTGGATTCACATATGCTCTTACTGGATACAAGGGACAGTGTTTCCAGAGTTCTCTCTGCCACAAGTTTTTAAACAGAAAGAAAATGTGTCTGACATTTTAAAGCAAATCATGACTAAATAAACTCAACAACAGGAATGCAACTCATAGGAAGAAGTGCTGTTTGTGCAGGGCTCCCAGTCCAAGCCTTGCTGGAGCAGAGACTTCTGCCTGCAGGTGACAGGATGCAGGGCTGGCCTGGGGTTAGATGTGCCCTGCCAGGTTCAATGTCTCTGTGGGGCACAAGCACAATGACTGGGGAATCTCTTTTACACACTCACCAGCCTGACAACAAACCACAGCAGCATTTGAAATCCCACTTTGAAACAACTATCAGGGGGAAGGGTCCTTCTCAGAGAATTGACAAGTCCTCCCAGAGCCTGGCCCTGCCAGGCTGTATCAGGCTGTATCCTTTTAGATGTGTGAGACAGCAGTGGATGGTCCTTTCACAGTCACCCACACAACAGAGAGCTCGCCCGGTCAGTCGAACCTGCACACTCACAGAGCCCCTCTCCTTCCCTGTTTCCACCTCATTTCTGCCTCCAATACTGAGATGATCACACTGCCCACAGGCACAGGGTGCACACAAGCTTTCAGAGCACCTGCTTCCTCCAACCCTACCCACTCTTCCCAAGCTCTAATACTCCTCTTTTATTTGACCAGACTGGCTTGAATGCAGTTTAACCATTCAAAGCTGAAGCCCTCTATGGGCGTCCACAGGCCAGCAGACCTCCCACTTTGTTTTTCTGCCACACTGCACCAGGGACCTGCTTCTTCAGTACTATGGGGTGATGTCTGCACACTGCTGGCACTGTGGGAGCTGCAGGGGACCAGGTGCTCAGCAAGCTGGAAAAATCTTTGGCAGAGGCTGTGGTGCATATTTCCTGTGTCTGCATCACAAGCACAGGGTTGTGGCTACATTGAGACCCAGAAACAACAAGCCCTGGCTAATACAATTCACAAGCTGTTTCCTTAAAACATATATTGGAGTGCAGAGATGGCTTGATAAAACTGATACAGCGTCCAAGTAGATGACTTAAAAGAAGGAAGCAGAGAAGACACAGGCAACAACCATAATTAAGAGCCAGCATAATTAAGAGAGCTCATGTTATGTTCCTCAGGAATGAGGAAATCCAAACAATCTCCCAAAGAGTCACCTGAGAGCTGCAACTGCTGCAAACAAAGGGGAAAGAAGCCAGGAGGGAGAGACAGAAAGACCAGACTGAACAGGGAGGTTAGGAAATTGTAATACTCTTACTGTTCTTGCATCATGCTGCATCTCGAGGAAGTGGGGGGAAAAGAAATCTCACCTGCAGGATAACTAGAGAGACAAATCCACTCAAAACAGTCCCACCAGGCTTCCACTGAGGATTAATTTGCTCATCAGCTGGGGCAAATTTCTAGAAGAGCATCCTCACAGCACACTGCAGACTGCTGGGCTGTGGATGGCCACGGAGAAGGGAGTGCAAAGACACAAAAGGAGGACTGGGGAAGGGGCAGGAGGACAGGGAAGCCCAGACTGGCTGAGGGGAAGCCCAGATGAATGGAGAAAGCAAAGCAGGGAGGTGAATGAGCAAGAGGTGATGAATGGTAGGGAGGGCATGGAACTTTTACACAGGGCAGAGAGCAAAGACAGGCCTTGAATGGGGAAGCCTGAAAGATGCCTCTTGAATGGAAGGGGAAAGAGGGAGGAGAAAGGAGGCAGGGAGAGAGCTGAGCAGCACAAAGTGAAATAGTGCAGACAGAACAGCTTCCCACATGGACTTGACAAGGCCTTAGAGAGACAGACAAGTAACACAGCATGAACTTTAATCCAGGAGCAGAAAAGCTGCCTCGAGCAGACAGTGCTACCATCGTCTGTCCCTGTGTAATCCCTCCACCATCGGGCACCTCCTTTGCTCCCAACCAACAAATTCTCATGAACCCAGAGCAAATCAAACAGCAGCCACCAAAGGTCAGACTGCCCCCATCAAAGGGAGCTGCTGCAAAACTGAACCAGTGACATGGAAAGGGCCTGTAGGATAAAGCACCAGGATAATTACAAGCAGCAGCCCAAGAGATGCAAGTGTAACACTGCTCCAAAGGGCGGGACAAGATGCAGTTTTTATGCATGATATTGTTTATCAGCAATGTTATTTGCAGGGCTTTTCTCCCTTACAAAGCAAGGATAATTTTTTTCAAAACAAAACTTTTCTAAGCAAAGCGATTTCCTGAGATTTCAGTCATGCCAAGACTTTCCTGAGAATTTTCCTTAGATTTGAATATTGATTGTTTAGAAGTTCCTTCAGATTCTAAAAGACCAAAGCACCGGACATTGCCATTTTTAAAATGTTTCCTTAAAAACTGTCATTTACATTCCTATTCAGAGTGCCCAGATGGTTCAGCTCAAATAAAATTAAATATTTTGCTTGAAAATAAAAAAGCAGTGTTTTCCCCAGTCTTTTGGTGAATTTTAAACAAAAAAATGCTCTCTGTATTATTATTCATCCACCTCCTTCCTTTGCACAGCTGGGGAAAGCAAAGCATTTTAAAAGGGCACATCTTATTACTTGAACCTCACTGGCAGAGCTGAAAACTGGATGCCCTCCCATCCTTTTTGGGTGTCCAGTGTCTCTGTTTTCCTCCTAGGTCTATCAGTCCCCCCTGCGTGAACACGTGCCAAAGCTATTTTACCTATGCAAAGCAATAGACACAGTGACTCAGCTTAAAAGGGATAGTGTAAGGCCTTAAGTCATAGTATTTCACTTCCTATTTCTTAGGAACAACCATTTAAAAGCTAATTCAGTGTCTGGACCACATGTTTTGCTTGCTCATAAATAGACTTCACTAACAGAAGCTAAAATGAGAGGTCACAGAAATGCAGTAGATGGTAGGATGCTCCCTGTAAAAACAAACACAATGGAAAGAGCCCCAATTTAAATGTAAGACCTGACCCTACTTTGCCTTTTCAACACATCAGGGAAGCCAAACATACAAACTGGCTTTAAAGGGTTGCTAGAGGAACCATGAGGAGCCCATCTGTGCCCCAACTTGAGACTCAGTTCTGCCCCTTTCTTTTTTGATGTTTCCTGCATCAAGCAAACATAACAATACCAATGTGGGTAATTTCAGGCAAAAAAATGTGAGTGTCCTGGAGTCATAGCACAAGCAGCATCTCATCTGAGAAAACACATAAGGATTTCTTACCCTGCTCCATGTCCTGCCAAAGAAAGAACAAAGGAATTCCTGAGAAATCTGGATCATCAATCCCTCTCAGAGAGGTCCAAAAATATAAGGACAGAGACTTGGGACCTGGCTGTTAGCAATCAGATCTCTAGGATACAGAACATTTTGAAATTATAATTTGTGCCCTTTATGATTCACAGTAGTATCACTTCATAAAGAGTTCCACTTTTGAACTGGGAAACAGGCAAAGTAATTCACCCAAGTAATTACCAAAGTAATTTGCAGAGACAAAGTAACTCACCCAGGGATGCAAGAGGCTTAAAATACCACTGCAGCTGAGATGAGCTGCCTGTGCTTCAGCCGCCTCCATGACACACTCCTGTATTGCCACCTAATAACTAACCAATAAAAATTTTAAATTGCCAAACACCGGAGGGGAGATTTTGAAGGATGGGGTAAGATGGAGTAAAGGTCAAAGCATCTCCATGAAGCATGCTAATTTTGGTGATATCCACAAGCAACAAGGAAAGATGTCCAAGAGTGAGAGTCTCTCCTGGAAGCAGCAGGGAGATGAAGACATGGATGTGGGTCTGTGCAGGCACACACACAGCAGGGGCAGGGGGACAGAAAGGCTGCTCTGCCAAAGCTCACAAGCTTGAACATGGCAGCTTCACAGGCCACTTGAGCCCATGAAGAACCATTACTGCAAACAGAAGAGAGTTTTGGGCCTGGGCACAGGGAGATCACATTACACGTGGCCTTGGGGGGAAGGGAGAGAAAATATGAATCACTCTCAGTCTGGTGAGAGGAGCGAGAGCTGTGCAGCTGCTGCAGTGCAAGCAAATCCTACCAGCACTAGTTATTGCTTTGGGTCAAGAGATCGTACCATTTCAGCCTGCTTCCTGACTTCTGCTCCATCCCAGCTGCTTTCCTCTTGCTTTAGTGCCTGCCTGCAGGAACAGCTACCTTTCTGGAAAAAGTCCAAACACAAGGAGGAGAGGTTACATGTGCCTGAGGGAAGTGACAAACACAGGGCAGGTCACTGCTTAGTCTAGAACCATTCAAGCAGGGTCAACATCTACTGACAAAAAAATAGATAAATACACACATACACACTATGCAGGGAAGGATTTACTCTTAAGGGACAGCCAAATGCCCAGGCATGCTCGGGGTACCTGGGATCTGCATCTTTGGGAAGCTGGCAGGTCTTACATCTGAATCAGACATGGTCAAGGACTTCCAGTGCCTGAGATCTGACAAGTTATCCTCCTTCCAGGAAGGGCTGGTGTAGCACCCATGCTGGTAGGGACCAAAACAGCCCCCCCTCCCCATCCCACATCCAGCCTGTGTATTCCAGTTCTTTCCTGCTTCCCAAATGACAGTGTCCCATATCAGACAGCCAAGGCAGTGCCACTACCACAGGCTGGTCCATCTTCTTATGCAAATGAAATCCCAGGGTAACTGGGACAGTTACAATGGGTCTCTGACAATGTTTGCCTTTGTGCACACCAGTGGTAAATATAGACTGAGCTGCTTTCTAAGAATGGGCTGAGGGGAGAGCTGCACCCAGGGACAGCAGCTTCTCACACAGGGATGATGAGGAAGTAAGCACTCTTTAAACACAAGAATGCTCTCAAAAATGTCGACCTGATAGCAAGGAAAGAGGCGGATGCTGCAAATAAAAGTCACTGGCTGGAAGTCTCAGAAATACTCAGGGAAGCACAGCCACTGTGGCAAGTCTGTAGAGCCACAATGTCCCCCTGCATTCCAACCCTCATTCCACAGACAGAACACTTCCAGAGCATTCATCTCACTAAGGATCTCAGCCCACAAGAGTCAGAGCTCCCACCAGAGCCACAACTGGACGCGGCACAAACGCCCCAGCCAGAGCAATTGCTGACAGTCTCCAGGCTGCAAGAGCACGGTGGCTGGTCAGGCTCAGTCACTCTGCACTGACAGCTTTGCTTCAGCCCCATGAATCTCATCATATAAGCTCTACTTTTGTTGTAGCCCTCCAGGGCCCATTGCAGCAGCAGTGGAAGAAACCTAAACAAAAAGCAATGGCCCCCTGAAATCCTGTCATGCAAACAAGACTCTTCCCACCCATTGCCAAAGGGCCTGAATGGAAAGGGACTGAACACCCCACACCCACCCCTGCCTGGTGGTCTTTGTGTCTCGTGACCTTCCCCACACAAACACAACCCCACAACAATCAGACAGACAACATAATGCGGCAGCGCTGGCTTTCCCAGCCCTTCAAGGCAAGCTGGGGAGGGAAGGGGGGAGAGCTGGGGAGAGCTGAAAGGAGCTGGGGATGAAGAACAGATAGGATGGGCAAGGAAATACCAAGCAGTGTTTTAATTTCTACTTGTACAGTCCCATGAACCGGGATAAAAATAGTTTTAATGAATGAAACAAAATAAATGTCATCTCAAATGGCTTAAAAGGGACATGGCAATACCAGCCAGTGAGACTGTCTTACAAAAATAAGTAAATAAATCCAACAATGCTTCTAAATGCTGTGAACATCTCTTGACATCCCCTTCAAGAAGCCAACAAAATTGCGCCCTTTGGTGCAAACCCTGCTGGTTTTACTTGGCAATCTTTAAGATTTAAAGATTTAAGATTTAGAGTCTGAGATGGATTAGATACAAAGGTTTCCCTCTAGGCTGGGAGAAGACCTTTTTGCAACTGCTGTAGCTGTACAAAGCATCAACACACATGGAAACACTCCCTGGTGTGATGGCTTCAAAGCACAGAAGGTTCCTGCCAGTCTGTCCTGAATATGGAAAAAGAGAGTCATCAGCTGTGCTTCTGACAGCCAGCAGCAGTTGTGCCTCCAGGCCCCAGGCTGCCCTTGCAACAAAGGTAACAGATACCTTTTGGCTACTGCAGGACACATACCACCTTTGGCAAAGAGCAACAAGAGCTCCCAAGGGCTTCCCAGGAACAGACCGGGAGACCAACCAGGTAAGGGGAAACTCCCAACCTTCTGAAGTGCCATGGGATGCTCCCATGCTCCCTGTGCAGACACAGGAAGAAATACAGACTCCACGGGAAAGCAAACCTGACAAAACAAAATTAAATATAATCTCTCAGAGCCTGCATGCAGTGAGAGACGCAGGGCCCTCAGCTATGCTTCAGGGCACTAGAAATGCATTCCAAGTGCCTTTATAGGGAAAGGAGGCCATGCTTTTGCCACAAAGAGATTTGTGTCCCATGAAATCCTGGCAGCTGAGGCAGGAGCAGAAAGCAAAGCCACGGGAAAGCACTTGTGTGATTTACAGACACATTAACCACCTGGGGAGCATGACATGGTAAGAAATGACATTTCAACTCCCCCTGCCAGCACTCCCACTACTCTGTTAATGTTATCACTGCCTTGATTAAAGCCCTGTGACCACACAGTGGCCCACACCTGTCCAGGTGTGAAATCACCTCCATGGGAAGGTGCAGCTGATGTAAGCAGACAGAATATCCCCTCGAAGGCCATGTGCAGCAGCTGGGTGTAGGAGGCCTCTCCCAAACCCAGACCAGACCACATCTGGCCTGATGTACTGGTCAGAGGTCATGGTGCTGCAACTGGCCCTTGCCCATGTCCAGATATGAACTGGAGTAACTGGAAGAGCAGCAGCACCAAGCTTGAACACATCTGGCAAACTTCCCACAGCAAGGATACTGTCTCCTGCCAATCCACTCCAGCCTTAATCCTCCATGGAAAGATCCCATCAGCACACTGCTAAGAGGCAATTTCTCATACCAGATGTTAACAATTAACGGTAGCAAAGATGATAGAGGAAGGGACAGATGAGAACAGATATAACCAGGCACTGCTCATCACACTGACTTGGAGGAGCTGGACAGGAGATACAGACAGGATTTTTAGTTTTGGTTAGTCCTCAGTAAAGTACTACACATCAGCATGCTTGGGCCAGCTAGAAAGCAAGCCCATGGCCATCACCCTCTACTGTCAGCATTTCTATGCTAGAAAATCCCACTGCATAGAAAAATGTTCATTGTAGCAAGTAAGGAAGCACAACAGACTGGTTGCTTAGCTGAGATTAATTCCTGTCTTATTTTATTGCATGAAAAAATTAATTATACCATACATTAGTCTTTATTATGTCAATTAAAATTATATAGCCATTTTAATTGACCAATATTGCTTGCTCCAGTTCTCAACTCTACAGATTTTGGAGGCAGCTAAAGTAAAAATTGTTTCAGAAATTGCCACCTGGTGTCACCAGAAGAAGTAGGTCCTGGTGAGCAGCTTCTCCATTCACTCTTCCCTTCCCTTGTGGCCCTGGTCTCAGACAAGCTGAAGTGAGAATCCCTCTTACACCAAGGAAAAGGAACATTCTAGATAACTTTGATCTGCGGTGGGGGGATGACTGGAAAGGTGGGAAATGTCTTGAGGTCATTTTCAGCCCTCCACGTTCACTGTTCCTTCCCCCTTGAGCCCCATGAGCTGTGTGCAGGGCTGTGAGCTCAGACAGCACAAGCAGTGCCACCCGGAGCTCTGTGACACCAGAGCTCAGTGGCACAGAGCTGGTGGTTACAGTGACCAGTCCACAGTGCAATGCTGCCTTCTGCAGCCCCAAGGAGTGCCTGGTACCCAAAGCTGCCAAATACCTTCAGCTGCCATGAACTCATAAACTTTAGGAAAATGAGAATCTCATTTGGGAGACCAAGCCTCCAGAAGAAAAGCAGCTGAGGTTTGCCTACATACTCACTGATGTCCTTCAAGGAAACACAGCAGGTTTCTTACAAGCTGAGAGATGTGTCTACATTAACCCAGAGCAGGCTGCAGATCCCTGCAATCATAACCAGGCACCCCTGCTTGCCTCTGGGGGAGTTTTTTTCAAATGCCACAATGAGAGAAAGAAATGTCATGGAGGTGCCACCCCCAGTCTCAGCCACTCCACGCTGGTTCTATTCCTGCCACCTACACAGCAAATCTGGCTCTTCAATGGCCTTCTCAGAAACACAGCAAACCATGGCCATTTCCTCAGGCTGCAAAACTGGGACACTGCTCAGTCTAACCCTTCCACACATCCCTTGAGAACACACCAGGCAGAGGTGGATGCAGTACCCACAGAGCAGCACATTATGACAGCAGGGATAGACTTTCCACTGCCAAACTCTGCTGCGCTGAAATCACCATTATCTGGAGGGATGGTGGCCAAGGAAGACACAAGCAAAAGATTTTTTGCCTGACATGAAAGATGCTGGCTGCTGGCAAGGCTTGGATCCAGCACTTCACCTTAGAAAATATTAAAATAAATCATAGAAGCCTCAGGAGAAGGGATCATTTGAGCCTGTATATTCCTTTCACCTTGGCAGAACTTTATGGTGTATATCACAATATTCTCCCTGCATATTTGCTACTGTCCCTTCAGCCCAGGCTTGCAGAAGTGATGAAAAGCTGAAGTATTTGTCTCACAGTGCTAAAGGGAAAAACAAGAAGCACCAATGTTTGCAGAGTGTAGCTTTGCAATATCTGAGGGATCATCACCACCTCATGTGTTTGTAAAATACAATTTATCACACAAATGCTCTGCCATAGAAGGGGTGCAGAGCTTCCTTTAATGAGATCTTCAGCAAAAGAAATTGAGTATTTCAGTGTCTGTGTGCTAAAAGAAACATTGTAAAATGAAAATCAGTGGAAATCCTTACCCTTCTAAAACCAGCAGTGAAAGTAGCATGGGGCCTGAAGGAAGCGAGGCCCCTTCCCAGAGGCCAGGATTTCATTTTGTGTTTAAAACCCCACAGTGGCACATCTGTACTTATTTTAATGACTCACCAAATCTTTTTAGTCCTCTGTATCCCTCAATGAAAGCCTAATAATGAAAAATTATCTATTAAAATTTGGCTTCCCAGAAAAATAATATCTGAGCAGATACCCAAAGACAGCTATTTCTATGGACAGCATTAATTTGATTGCAGTGTTTTTTTTCAGATATCATTGCATTTCCCACTTACACAGCTTCTTTGGAATAATATTTGATACAGAAGAAGTTGAAGTGATACAGACAACAGAAAAGCCAGCCCTCAGAAACCACATGGCCTCTCCATTTGTATTGCTTTTTGTAACAAATACAGCTGGAGCCACAGAATTCCAAATAAGAGATCCTCAGGAGACTTAAAAATTCAAGCAAACCATTACCATGCAACACTAAATGCATTCATTTTATGAGCATCAGATTCTACCTATTAACAGATCAGTCATCCTCTGCAGCTACCAATTTACATATCCAGCCTGCGAGCTGCCGAGGGGCCAGTGGGCACAAAATACATGAATGCATTAAATCTGAAAAAGGAAAGTAATGTCCATTATAACTCAACTTCATGATTATGTTTTCTTTAGGAGCAGCAGCAGTGCCTGACAAACACACACCCTGCAAAGGCACCCCAGGTGCCAAGAAGCACTGAACCCTCTGCTGTGAGACTGTAACTGTGCTGCACGCAATGTTCACAAGTTAATTACATTCAAGCCCTGTACAAAGAGGGAATTCCTTGGAACTACCTTCTTACCAAGTCACTAAACCTTTGCTATTGTACATGGACTAAATTCAAAGACCTGAGCCTCACTGTGGAAGAGAGTTTATCTGAATACACATTAAAACCCTGGAACGCTTTGTCAGGCTTTTGCCAAGCCAGGCAGAATTACCAGCTTTAATGTAACAGCACTTTTGATCTTGTAACAGCCAGATTGTTGCTGGTACATCTATTATTCCTCCTGGAACAGAACTGTGGCCTGGTATCACACCTACAATTCAGTCTTTGTGCACAGCTGTCTAGAAACAGACATAAGAGAGAGCTTCTCAGCAGCCAGTACCCCCTCCATCACCTCTCCAGTGCCCAATCCAGCACAAATTACAGCTACAGCAAGGAAAAAGCCTTCTATTTTAAGCTTCTTGTAAAGGAAACTGGGTGCTGCAGGCAGAATAGACATGGGGGAAAGGCTCCTCTAATCTAGTTCTCCTTTTTTCAATTGGGCACCACACAGGTAAACAACACCTTGAGTAACTAGAGGTAATCCCACAATCAAATGGATTCAATTCCTTTTTCAGGTCTGTAGCAGACAGTTCCCCATTGTAACAGATATGATTACTGATCTCATTATTCTATTTTCTCATCTATGAAACTAAATGAACTGATAGTGGAGAATGAGCTTTGAAGTCCTGGAAGAGGAAGTGCTATTGCAGTGCTGAATAAGGACAATTCCCTACAACCCACAGCCACTGTGGTGATACATGCAAAAGCCCTGAGGTGCAGAAGAAGCAGCCCTGAAGGAAACTAAAAAGCTCAGACAAAAGATGAAAGAAACTGAACATGGAAAGTTAATACTGCTTTGAACATTTACTGAGCAGAAATCCTTCCCAAAAGTGACAGAACTGCAGTTACCAATCAGGGGCTCTGGGTTCAGGCTGTTAAGCAAAGCCCACACCTCCCAAGAGATCTGGCTGCAGGGCTTACTCAAAGCCATGTCACAGACATCAGATACAGCAGCATCTTAGAAAGGAAGGGCAGGAGCTGTTAGTTGAGCAGTGGGGAAGAAGCACACACTGTTTATTCACAGGTCTTGCTACTCAAACTTGCTGCTTCCATCAGATGTCACAGTGATAAGTACCTGTTTAAGAAAAAATCAGGAAGGAGCAAAACCACCCCCCTGCAGCTAATCCAATTAAGACACAGGATAAAGTTGTAGAGGTTTATCAGATCTGAGCCACTGGGTCTCTCTCTGCTACTGTTTAGTGACATATCTGGTGAGCAACACCAGCAAGAGGATGGCCATGCAGAAACACCAATGACCTGGCCAGCCCGCAGAGACAAGTGCTGCTCTTCCCTTTTCTGCTCCATCAGGCAGAAAGGAGAGGAGCACATTGCAGGGGGGCCCGTGGGAGAGCTGCTGGGCTCAGAGCTGGGCTGCTCCCCTAAGCCTCATCAGGTGCCAGGACACTGTGAGTGATGGGTTGTGTTAGACACCCCTCACAGCAAACACCAGGGCTGTGCCTACAGTGTGCTGCCAGGTGGAAAGCAGGGTGGAAAGCTACTCAGCAAGGAAAAGCTCTGCCCATACAACTGCAGGAGACTCCTCTTGCCTTGTGTTTTGTTTGCTGTAATTCTGTGTAAAAGGCTGCAGCAGGGCAGGTGAGAGCTGTCCTAGTTCAAGGGGCACCAGCACAGAGATCACCTGGACTGTCACAAACAGCCCCTTCAGCACTGGGAGCCAGAAAAAAGCTGAGCTGGGCTTTGCACTGAAGCAGCTCCATCAGTGTCCATTCAGTGCTGACATGGGAATGTTGCTCGTGTCACATCCAAGGTTTCCTGCCTACTCCCTTGCCTGAAGTCCTGACCTAAAGCTACCTTGAAAAACTGGGCACTCTGCTTTTCCCCAATTCAAGCCATCCTGTACAATCAGATCTGCTCTGCTCTCTCCCTCTTCCTCCCTGTAGAGCAAAAAAGAAGCCAGTGGCCTCAGCCCTTATTGCTGAGACCAGCATCTACACCCTGGTAACACCTTGCTATCCCACACCCCTGGGTGCAGGACACTCAGCATGGAAGGATGGACCTGCTCTGGAGAGTGACCTCCCCTTTGGCCCATCAGACAGGGCTCAGGCACAGATGGGCACATTCGGGGGGAAAGGAGGAAACTTTTACTATATCCATTTCTTCTGGGCAGGGACTGCATTTGGACCAGAAATTAATTTTCTGTCCTGGACAATGCATGCCAGCCTTTCAGGAGGACAGATGGAGCAGGAACTCCAGTGGGATGATAGAACTATACTGACAGCAAGAAGATGATGAAATGTTTGTAAGCACCATTCTGACAGTGATGCCAATCTCTCTGGTTGCCAGAAATATTGTTTCAGGCAAATGATTCCTAATCCAGTGACTGTCATCTTCCTCCCCTGGCAGGGAACTGGGTCGTTTGATACCACTCTACCACACAAGACTTTTGTTTGTCTCCTCTGATAAATTGTTCCTCCTTCTTGGTAAATTCTTTAATAGGAGGACAGTGACTGCCACTGTTTTTCAGTTTCTCAAAGGAACTAAAATCTCTACCCCCCAAATCAGAACTTCTGCCTTCCTGAAGGATAAAACTTCCTTTGTAGATGTGAAGTTTTATAGCAATAATCCATAAAACTTGTCAGGAGAAAAACTACATTTTCATACTCTGGACTCAAAACACAGAACATTTCAGATTAAAAATAGCTCCCTTTTTCACTGTCTGCCAGATCTGGAATGGAGGTGAAAATCCACAGGGACTTGATTTGATGCGTGAAAACCAGAATTCTATAGCAGTGAGTATGCACACACATTTATTTTAGGTTAATAATAGCTCTGCAATAATACTTAGCTTTGTGGAGAAAACTAAAGCTGGGATAGACCCATGCTGGCTGGTGCTCTGGTACTGAGTACCATGACAACTTGAGCACATCGGTCAGAAAGAGAATAAATAATTTTTTTAAATCTTGTCACATCACTGTTTCCCTGCTTTTAAGACGACTTCTCTTTTCAAATTCCAAATACCTGCTCCTGCATTCATGGCAAGTATCTCGGCTAAAGTGATAGATCCTAGGAAAGGACAACAGGAATCAGCAGCTTTGTGTCTAACAACACAGAGTTAAACATCCAGTGTTAGGGGCTACTGAGTAATGCAGGTGAGGGGACCGCAGGAGGGTTACCTCAGTAATTTGATTAAGGGAGAAGAGCAGCCAGTCATTCCCTCCCTCCGAATGGGTGTCGGATGACAGAGGCCGGATCATCTATACAGTGTCGGCAAGTGCCCCGCCACTGGTGAGGAACACAACACCAGGGCACTCGGAAATAGCTCTGCTCTGATGTCAACATCACAGCTGGCACACACAGAGCATCCCCACCACAGGAGGCAGGTCCTGAGCAGGGCTGACTCTTCTCCTGCTAACATCAGAAAAACACCTTGGTGTTCCCACTGAGAAAGAGCTCATTCGCCTACATCTGACGAGCAGAGAATGACCTCAGAAAGACTACAGTACTCACATTGCAGAGAGCATCTTTCCTTGAATGAACTGCAGCTGCTCAGTGTAATTCAGGCTGGTTTAGACTACAAGAAACAATCCAATATAGCTTTGTGTCAAACCTCCACCCACACATCAGCTACATAATTAATAAGGATGAAAGAGAACATTATCCCAAGCTAGTATTCGGAGCCTCAGTGATTGGTGAAGCTTGTAATACTCTGTTCAGCTTTGGAAGTCAGCAAAAGGAACATCCTTCACACACTGCACTACATGCTTGGTCATTAAACACAGGCTTATAAACACATAAAGTCACTGCTGCTTGCAAGTGTGGAGTATTTTTGCATGATCTTATTTGTTTTGCAGTAGGCAAAAAAGTTAATTAGTTTTCACAGTTTTATTACTCCACATGGTCAAATAATGGTCTGGAGCTTCCAGTCAGCTGGAACTGCATAAGGCCCAGAAAATTCTTACTGTGCTTTTCAGGACTGCTCACTAGGATCATAAATCAGCAGCTGGCAGATGACTTTCTGGCTCTTCTTGGCCACCAGCATCAACATTAAAAGATCCCATACATCAATCCAGCAATGGCAGCTCTCAGCTCATGGAGCACAGGGGGAATAAAGACGGAAAACACTGTTTCAGATACATTAAAACAATTATTTGGGAGGAATTTTGGCTATCACAACCCTGGGACAAACCATCCAGAGCACCAGTCTTGTTGAAGGGGACTTTGATTCATTAAGCCTAGAGGAGACAACACCAGAGTATTTAACATGTCAAAGGCACATCCTGCACACAACACATATGCACAAGACCTGCCCAAACAGTTCCCAGGGCTGGCAAGTCCAAGTGTGATAAAGCAAACTTACAGCTTAATAAAAATTCTTCAGAGACTTTATTTAGGTTGGAAGGAAGTTATTCCTCCAGCCATGGTCTCCAGGCACAGCTCAGGGACCAAGGACAGCAGCAGCAGCAGGACCATCTCCCATGCTCTCCAGAGCAGTCTCCCCAAAAGAGCTGCTTAAATGCACAAATCCATGCAAAAACAAACATTTCCCCAAGACCTAAATACTATTGTCAGAGGACATATGAAGGAAAAATGTGTATGCCTTCCCTGTTGACAGGGAAGAGAACAACCTGGGGACAGAAATCCAGTGATTGCAGGACTGTGTGCAAAAGCAACTCCTCTATCAGCAACCAAGAGGGAGTAGCTGAAGGAAGAGGCAGCAATTCAAATGGAAGAAGAAACCACAATAAACACTTTGATTTTCCTCCCCAGGGCAAAAGACAAGGCTAAAAACCAACATCATTCCATGGAGGCCACTGCCTGAAGTGAGAGAAGAAGCTTAGGTCCTAATTCCCATTATTTCTCAATGTGAGGGTAAATGTGAGAGGAGTGGCAGGAAGTTAAGCATCTAGCTCTGTCTTAGAGCCAAAGGGCAGAACCAAAACCCCACTTTGCTCTCTAAATTCCTTAGGGCACACCCCATTCTGATACCAACCCCGACAAAACACACAGTTTATGTCAGACACACAAACAATCCAGGACAATTGGCACACTTGTTTTCAAGTGTTTTGCTAAACCAAGTCACAGCATTCAGGATTGGGTCCTCCAATAGTTTTTGTGACACTTCCAGTTTTTCACCTTCTATAATATTGATCCTTTCTCTGCCAAGAGGCAAACAAGGCTACATCTCACTGGCTGCAGGCTGCCATCAACAAACATTTCCACTACCATTGTACATCACAAACGAGTATGCCACATAAACCAGGGACTCCATCATTGCTAGCACCTATTTGTGAAGGATCACTGAGGCAGAGATGTTTCCTCAGGGAACACTGCCCTGAGAAGTGCATCAGAACAGAGGTTTGATGACAGTCACAAACAGCTCTGCCTCCAGCTGTCTCATTCATCTGTCCTAACGCAGCTCAGGAGACTTCAGAGTATTTGCTACCTACAAAGTACATAAAGTATCAAAGAACATGAGGAACAGTTCCTAGGGGTAAGATTGATCTTGCTTGTTTAACATCAGCTTCATACATCGTTACTCTTCTCACCAACAACACAGGGTCACTGCAGGTAGCTGTTCCTAAGCAACAGGAATGGACACTGAGAACACATAAATCCTCTGTCTTGCTAGTGTGGGGTTTTACTTTTAAAGTTGAAAGAATTCAAGGTCCAAGTGAGACTCAGAGGGATCACAAACATTCAGGACTTTCACTACACTTTTCACCAAGAAATATTGTCTCTAGTGAACAGAACACTCCCTGCGTCACCCTGAGCAGCCAAATCGGCGTTGATGCCATGACCCAGGAGACTGGGAGAGGGAAAAGTGCTGCAGCTTGAGCAGGCAAATGCAACAAGGTTTGAATCACACAAAAATCCAAGACATTCAGAGATCAGCTTTCCTCAGGAGCCTGTATGTACAATGGTGCAGAAAAACAGCCCATCAGCTGAATCCCATCAGCTTGTCTCATGGTCTGTTGGTACTTAACTGATTTCAGACCAACACATAGTACAACACTTAGTGAGGAGGCTGAAAGAGATCACAGCTTCCTTGGCTGCTGTCAAACACTCCCACTGCTGCATTTAATTTGCAAATGTGCCCCAGTACTTTTGCACTGACTGCAAATACCAGAAAGCAATAGGGACATCATACTTCCTACTGTAGAGGAGAAACATTTGTTTTCCAGGTCTGGTAGAGTAGCTTTCAAAGTCCTGTAAATGTTACAGGTGTAAGTGATGATGGTGTAGAAAAGCGCCTCCAAACTGTTTCCGCTTGCCAGGCAGCTGGCTTATTCCTCTGGAGACGAGATGATCTCTTCCCCTTCTCTGTCATGACAGCACACAGCCACAGAGCACAATGCACCAGCTGATTTGCAAAATAGCATCAATCCACTCTCTGTTTATGGCTTTTTCTCCCCTTTCTTTCTAAACACACAGGCTTAAATGTTTTTATTGCTTCAGTGATTTTCTATGTATAAGACAGGATTTGAGAACAATGCATTAGCAAGGATCTCTGTGCCTAAATCCCATCCCACACATTCAGCTGAAACGGCAGAGCAGAGATTCCAAAGCCCCCCACTGCAGCTGGGATCAGGAAGCAGCAGAGACACACGGCTCTGGACACAGCTCAACATCCCTCTGGACACTTCACTTCAACGTGCAGGTTTCTAGGCTCAGACGTGGAAGGTACACAAATGTGTAATGAGTAGGAAGACTCCTGAGGCTTTTTACAAATCTAGAGACATCAAGCTGCCAGTAACTCATGAGCTGTGTAAGACTGACTCAGCCTCCATGTGTTTTTTGGTGTGTTTGTTACGACTCCTTGAAACATTTCAGGAGATGCCTGCTTGTACTGGCACAAGCTTAAGAATGCTGTGTTTGCTATGCTGCCAATATCTGCTTCATATTGATGGCTTCTACTCTCAACTTTCTGCACTAGTCAAACTCAACAGGCTGGTGAGATTGGAGAGAGCACAGTCCAAATAACCAGGGAAAGGAGAAATGGGCAGCTGATCACAAACCTTTCATGCCATAGGGAAGGTGTAAATACAATCTCAGAGATCCACATTCAGCATTAAGGACTGGCTGGTGCTCCATGTACAGAGGTATTGGAAGATTAAGGAGGAACCGGGGACATTTTTGCTGTTCATTTTGCAAGGGGCAGGAAGATCATTAATGATCTCCATGTGGCTTTTTCATGCTGAGTCATCACTCCAGAGTATTGTGGCTAAAAGCCAAATCTGGGCATAAGCCTTGAAGTGCTGGGAGATTGCCATCCACTATAACAACACTGAGGATGGACAGAGGCTAATCCAGGCATGGTAAGACATTATCCTGCAGAGGGAATAGTATCTTGGACATATATTTGCTGCTCAATGCCTAAGTTTCCCTCCTTGACTGAGGGAAGGATAAATTCCCCTTCCCTTTCCCAGGCTGTATTCAAAAAAGCCTCTGGCTGGAAGCACTGTGGAACTGATAATCCAGAGGGCATCAGCAAACCACTCTCTTTCAGCAAAAACAGATCCTCTCCTACCAGCCCCCTCTTCCCTTCAAGGCTATCCACAGGGCAATGAATTTGAACGGATTCTTTTTTTTATTTCCCCAACCCCATAACCCAAAGTGGAGGAGTCAAAGGGTTAATGCTGCATGACAAAGGTCAGCCCAGTTTGGGAGAGAGGAGAAAGGGAAGCATTGTGGTCACAGACAGCAGCTCGCTTGGACCACAACGCCACTTGAGAAATGTAAAGTGATGGCGCTGCTCAGAGAAAAGGCCTGAGAGCCCAGCCTAAATCCCAGGGCTTTATCACTCACAAAAGCCCAGCCCCCTGAGTCATTAATCGTGTGCTCCATGGCTGGGTGCCTCAAAGAGCAGCAGATGACACATGTCCAGCTGCTACCGCCGCCCCTCCTCAAGGTAGCGGGGCAGAGGCAGGTGCACTCCCAGTGCCCTCTGCTGAGACTAATCTATTCTCCCTCCCTGTCCTCTGCCTTTCATCTCCTCCAGCAGCCCACGCTGACAACTGTAAATGAGATTAGACTTCAAGGCGTGGGGCAGATGCAGAACCCCTCTGTGCATTGCCAAGAGACCCTTGTAGATTTTAAAATGTCTCTCTTTACAATGCACAGCTTGGCAGAGGGGGAGAAGGGGACACATTTCTTGTCACACCCTCAGAAGTGTCTGACATGGCAGACAAGGCAGATGCTGGTTTGGGGCCTGGATGCTAATCTGTTATCAGCATGGACAGTCTTCCCACCAGCACCTCTGATTCCCCAGTCACCTTAGCAGATAAGTGACAAGTTCATGACTATTTCCTAATTGCAGTTCCCATAGTCTCCTATCTGCAGCACCACTCCATTTAAATGTGGACAGGTGTCCCAATGAACACTAAAAAGGCAGCAATAGTCCAAAATTCAGGTAAGGACTTGAAGGTTACACACAACCCCGGGCTCAACCCCCCTGCCTATACTGCTGCTATCACTGCCATAATTTCTTCTTCTTTATATTACAGTTTGTGCTCCACCTGTTCCCAGTGATCCAACAAACCAGCAGTAAGACACAAGTTGTTTGTTAGAGAAAGAGGTGAAATCTTAAGGCACAAACCACTGCCTACAGCTCAGTGAGACCTGCCTGGAGAGGTCTTGCAGCCACAGCTGGCAGGGGTTTGCCAGCAACAATAGGCAGGGTCATGTTTTTCAAAGTGAAGGGTCACGTTTAGCTCAACAGTGCCCCAGTAAATAAATTGGCATTTCTTTTACAGTGTGTGAAATAGCTCTGCCTGCACTAAAGGCTACGCAGAGAAATGGGACAGTTAACATAAAAGATCATTAAGTTCAAAATAATTCTCTTCCTCAGTTACCACCAACCATGATAATAGCTGCCCCAATTTTATGGATTGCTCTGCAATTTCAATTGTGCAGGAACCAGCCCTGGATTTAAGGCAGCTGCAAAGTCAGCATCTTTTAAAGCATAATTTAATGTTTTATGAGACCATGGCGGAGCAGGTTCAGCTGCACCCACTGCTGGTAGTGTCAGCAACTGAATTCCTGGCAAGTGCATGTCTATCTCTACAGCCTTGTTTCTGAGCTCAAGTTTTCCATTAGCTGCCTACACAGACTGGGTAACTTGGCATCTCTCTGCATTCCCCATAAACTCTGTTCATCTGTTGCCATCACACCCACGTACAAGTCTCAGGGAGGAATCTAGGATTTCTAAAGCAGCTGCAACAAAAACACAGCCTGGATTGACAAGCAATAGGATCAAGGTGTTGAGCCAGTGAGGAGGGTCTTTTTGAAGAGTTTTGTGTGTGTCTATTTAAAACAAGTTTGTTGTCATGACTACAAACCAGGGTATGGGTGAGAAGAAGTGAGAACTCTGAGGGCTGATAATGCTAATTCACCCTCAAAATCTCAGCAGCAATGGGAATGGGGAAATAGAGAAGATGACATAAGCTCCTGGCATGTAACAGGGTTAAAAGCCACCCTCAGAAGGCAGGTCTGTCCCAAGAACAAGCACTGTTATCCTAGATAGCCCCTTTCACCCAGCCCAGCCAAGGGCTGGGTAACACCAACGAGTTGCAGTCATTGCCAAAGCAGGAGCACTGGGGACATGGAGGCCCCAGAGAGGACACAGCAAAGCAGGAACAGCCCCTCAGGACACACATCTGCAGACTCACCCTCCAACCATCAGGCAACTCAGCTTTATCAAGGGCTGGGAAATGTTCTCATGTCTGAGTACAAGGCAATTAACAGATCTTATTAGCACAGAGAAGCATGAAACTGTCAGCAGCTGCTCCTGGGATTGTAGCACTTTCAACTTTACCAGAAGATTAACAAAAAAATGGGGCTTTGGCCACTGAAGCAAAATGAAGAAAACCCCAAGTGATTGCACAGGGATGAAGAGAGCTTGCTCTGCTCAGAGCTCAGATTCTTCATGGAGACAGCACAGAGCACGCAGTGATGGTGCAGGCTCTGCAGAAGGCAGCAGATGCGGAGCTAATGTGTGTGTGGGGGCGGAGGGTGTTTATGAGCACAATAAATAAATGTATGAATCCCTATAAAAGTTCCCATATAAAAGTGAGTTAGAGCTGCCCGAGGGCCATGGCCTTGTAATAAAAACCACATCTTGCAAGCACAGTATGAGGCAGCAGCTGAACTGTAACTGTCTGGCTGCAGCACTGAAGAGCTGTGAGTCTGCCTATTCCCAAACTCTTGGGTGAAGTGCTGACCCCACTAAATTGAGGAGGAATTTTGGTACTTGCTTCAGTGTAGTCAGGATTTTGTGCTGGGAGGGGCTTCTTTGAACCTCAAAGCATAGGAAGCAGTTCTGGGTCTGACTTTTTGTCGAATTTAAGTTCCTTTACTTCTTAAATGAATCAGTCTGCAAGTGGCTGAAGATCTTGGCTTGAGTCACTGACAGTTCCTGATGTGACAGATTAGAGCTGGATCAAAACAAATAAAAATTCCTCCAGAAAATATGGTCAGTCACTCTTCTCTAAAATAACCAAGCAAAAGCACTGCTTTATGGCTGAGCAGCAATTTCTCCATCAAGAAGTTTTGAATTTTTAATTTTAGCTGGGGAGGGGGGGAAATCATAAAAAACCCAAACCCCTTAAATTTTGTATATCTAAACAGAAACCCGCTGTCTTTTTTATCAGTAAACTTAAATAAAAGTTTTACAAATACCTCCTCAGAGAAAAAGAAAAAAAAACCAAACAAGCATTAATAATAATTTCTTTCTCCTCTCAAAGGCTGTGTGTTTGTGCACTGACCTCTCCTTCACAGTTTTCTGGGATGACGGAGTACAACAGCAACAAGGCACTTGCAGACTACCAGCCTGCAAATTCCAAACTACCCTTAACACTTTCTCCAGAGCCTCCTCTTGCTCTTCTGGGAGCTGATAAGTGAAGAGGTCCTCTCATCTGTCAGCTGAGAGGGTGGCTCCCAAACCTCAGTCCCAGCCCATGAGTCACAAACACACGTGCACCCTGGGCCACCCATTTCCACTCCAAGTACACACAGCCAGGTCCTGACTCCCAGGGAGAGCTGCAACTGTTCCCAGTGTCAACACACAGGCTTTCTCTAGTTATTAAGACTGTCCTCATGTTTCACATGGATGCCAATCAGAGCTAAACAAAGTGCTCCCCTCTCCTCCTAGCACATTACTGCTGGGAAATAGCAACCTTGTTCCATGACAAACAGCATCTTGCAACTCACTGTAGGACTAATTGCATTGCTTTGCTGATATAATGCTCCAGGAAGACGTCAGCTTTGCCCACAGGCAACAAGGACATGATTGATTTATTCAGGACTTACATGTAGTTGACACAGGTTGCATTCTCTTTGATAATAAAGCCTTACAGACTAGGTTTAAAATTCAGCTGCAGCCCTAATTGAAACATAGCTAATTATTGAAGGTCTGCCTTTACAGCCCATTGTTACTGGGCTAATGTTCTGTACATCCAACAGTCAAACTCTCCCTTCCCTTAAAAAGAAAAAAAAAAGAAGAAAAAAAAAATCCCATCGACTATTCAAGCAAGTCCAATGGGAAATTACAGATTCCTCTCTTTGAGCTCGAGGTAGCTACCAGCCAACAGCCCCATCCCACAAGGACTCAATGACTTCAAAGGATGCTTGTAGAATAAGACTCCAAATTAGGGCCAGTGTTGGAGACAGGAGAATTCAAAGTGGCTGGAACAAACATTCAGCCCAGACCACAAGCAATTTATTGTGCATCCACCTTTTCAGTGGCAGCATCCCCTATGAGCCCCAGCGAATTCAAACACACCACACGATTTAGGTGTGATCAACAACCACAATACTCAGTCTCAACTGCCAGCTAACTGTGCCACAGCCAACTTGCTGCAGTCCAGACACGTGGATTAGCAGCTGGTCACGGCTAACCGGGTATAAATGAGCACTCATCAGAACAGGCAGCCCCAGTTAATAGCTGAATGATAACAGGACCCCCAGGGTACCAAGGACATCCCTTTGCAGGCTGTGCCACAGCTTTTGGCTTTGTAGTTCAGCCAGACACAGAGGCAAGATTATCGCCTCATAAAGCAGGGATGAAATCCCATCCGAAGTTTATTGCCAGGATGATGCCAGAGAGTGTCAGAGCAGGCTCCCTTACAGAAGGTGACATTTACAGGCACACACAACAGCACAACAGTTTATGACATCAAGAGAGTGCTGCAGTTTAGAAGCAAATCAACACTAGAAAAATCCTTCTGTTTATAGCTGCTACACATTTCAATCCAGCAGATGGACGGGATACCACAAAGCAAATGTGTCAGTTAGAGCAGCAATTTACAAACTAGAACCCACAACCCAAAATCTCAGCAGCTGTAGTTCGGAGCTCTTCAGAGCTGTGCTGACTTCAGCCAGCTACAGATCTGACCCAAGGCATTTACCTGACACAATCACAGACTTTGGTAGCAGAGCATATTCTTTGCTAATTCTGTGCAAGTTTAGAGCAGCAGGTCCTGCCTGGATGATGTAACCCTGCAGAAGTCAGTTTAGCAGCTGGGGAGCCATTTCAAAGAACACAGTGCTGGTTTTACAGGTCTTTGCCTGCCTGCCTGAAAGAGTAGAGGAGCCTTTAATCCACAAGCAAGGTCAGCACAACTGGCAGCAAACAGAGCACCTGCTGCAGCACCTTGGCTCAGCCCCTGTGCTGCCAGGGACGGGCTCACCCCTGTCCCTGGTTACTCTGAAGAGGAACTGAGAGAAAGGCCCAAAGCAGCCATGATAATTATGACTTGCACACCTGCATCCTGGGAACTGGGAGCATGCAGCACATTACTCCTAGGCTGTATTTTAATTGGAGGGAAAAGCCAGTACAGAGGAGATTAACCAGAGGTTAGGCTCTTTGCTCACAAGACAGAGAGAATACATCAGTTGTTCACATACCTGATCAAATAGGGTTTTCCAGTGCTGAGAGGCAGCATAGGGGAGAAAAAAGAATAAAAAGAAGGTATAAGAGGAACGACATTAACATGCAGTAAACTGTAGAAGTATATTCTAACAAAGAAATACCAAATGATTTAATGCCATTTCCAACATCCTTCTTCATCCCAGAATCAACTACCCTTCCGGAGGAGGAGGCAGGGGAATCTACCAAACACAGGGAGAACAGTTTTCATTTACAAATCCAAATTAGGATGAACTCAAAACATTCACGTGTTAATTCTGTTTTCTCCCCCTTTGTCTATTTGCAGGCAAGCAAGGGAAAAAGGGGGTTTTACTTACAGAGATCAAGAAAGCTCTGTGTATATTGAGGGAAGGGACAAATTAGCAGTGTTTTTCCAGATCACTTTCTGAGATCCTGTGGCCCAACACTGACCCATCAATTGCTTTGCTGGGTTGTCAGAGCCCTGTCTACTGCCTGCTCCTGACTCTGGCTTTCTGCAGGCTTTTTGATAAGCCATCCGTTCTCTGAACCTCACATGTCCACATCTGAAAAATAGGTAATTCCTCTTGTGCAAGGTGGGAGGAGGGAAGGCTGGAGAGAGCCCACTGCAAGGATTTACCCCACATCTTGTGCTCTATCAGATCTGCCTTAAAAATGCTGTATAGGAGGAAGCTGCACTTCAATGTTCTTGTCCACAAGTCCTTGTCACTTGGAAACAGAAAAAATAAGCTGGAAACTGGCTCTGATTTATGCTTTGTAGAGAGACTGATGTCAACTCACCTCCCTGACCCAGACTTGCTGCCTCACTGTCCCATGAAACAGGAAATTTTTAATGAATTGCTTAAGGCTCTCCTCTATCCTGGATTTAGGGGCCAGTTGAGAAGACAACTTCCATGGGCAGCACTGGGGTAACCACTGCCTTAGGATCTCCAGAAACATTTGCACATTTCCAGCACCATTGTCTGAAGTGCTGTTCAGAATAACACCTTTTTTTCTGCCTCATTCACCTTCCCAGAAAAAAACCAAATTAAGTAAAACAACAAATATCAGACTCTTAGAAGCAAATCTCCTCACAGTGCTATTAGCAAAGCAGAAATCTAGTGAGAGCCTTATCTAGTCCTGGAAGAACATTTCCTTTCACATGGTAGGCAGATCTAAAGCAGAACTGACTGGGGAGACAGAGGGGTATCAGGCCACTGAATTCCTTTTCATTAGTTAAGTTGTTGGCTCCCCTCCTCCCCATGTCTCTCTCCATTTATAAGTTCCCATTTATCATCATAAATCAGCCCAGCACTTTAAACAGAACACTTTGGGACTGCCTGAATCCTGGCTTTATGGAATGCTGCTCTGAGAGCTACAATGACATCAGAGCTGAGCTGTTACACACTGTCAAGGCTGTGACAGCCAAACCTCCACTGGGTTATATTTTTGTGGTTAATAGCACATAGAGAACTGACCTTGTGTCAGTTCTTGCTGGCCAAGCCAGACAGCTTCCATCAGGCTTTCAGATGTAATAGCAACAACACAAAATCAACCCCCAGTTAGGTCTCGGGGGGCACAGAGTAGCACAGAGCAGGTGAAATTTTCAGAGATGATGCTCTGTAGCCTGCTTGTTTCAGCAGGAAATCTTGGCAGTGTAGAAGGAGGGCATTTACACCACTTCCTGCTTTTCTGACTTGCAGATGATACATGATACCTCAGGCTACTGTCACATCGTCTATTGCCAGGTCTCAGCAGCTTCCCATAACCAGTGCAGCTGCAGGCTTTAGTTTTGTTGATTATAGAAAACAAGGTACCAGAGTCAAATAACAATGCAAGTAATGGCGAGACACTGCAAGCTGGATCTGACCCAAGCTGTCTTACCTCAAGGTCAAGCAGCAAGGCAGCAGTGGAACTGGGATGAGAATCTAGACTTCATCAGGGACAGCTCCTGTCCCAGGAGCCCAATCCTGCCAGGCACTCAGCATTTCAGCATCTCCTGGGCCCCCTGGCAGGATTGAATTGCTAAAGGCTGCATCTGTGTAGAGGCTGGAGCAACTCCAAGGGGCCAACGTGTATCACAACAGGAAATCTTTCTTGTAGGACCATCCAGACAAGCACAAAATTTGTCAGAGAAGAAAAGGTCACAGTCTGACGTAAGCAAGCACTGGGATTTGGAAACTTGGGCTGTGAAAGCTCCTGTAAAGCCACCCTTTCCAAGTCAAAGCTACACACACCCCTGCATCAGGCATCTCCTCTTAGGACTGTCTGGCAGTGTTGTAGCAGAGGTCGAACTGCATCACACGCTCTCTCCTGACTGCACTGTGCTCAGGAATACAGACTGGGGAATGCAGCTCCAGCAAGCAACTGCACTTCCTCCGCTACCCTCTGGGAGGAAAATCCAACAGCAACAGAACTCTAGGTGATTCAGAAGGAAGGGCTGGGGGGTGAAGAGCAGGCTCTGTCCTTAAGCATGCCTGGGCAGCTTCCTCCAGCAGCATCAAAAAGGTAGAGAGAGGGTCGAGGGGATGCGCCATTGCTGGAGGTTCAGCTCCCAGGTGTCCCTTTTATAGCGGTGCAAGACCCGAGCCAGAGCCTGCTTCAGAAAGACATTTAGTATCTCTGCCTGATGTCTGACAGGCTGGAACAGACCCTGCATTTACCGCTGCAGACTGAGCAGACTCTTTGCAGTCCTCATCCCAGCCGAGTTTGCTGGGAAGGAGAGCTGTGAGCAGTCCTGGGATGCACCAGGATGCAGCATCTCTCACGTTCACTCCCTCCCAGACAGGTGCACGGCGAGCTCCTGCCTCCGGGTCCGGCAGATGCCGAACAACTGCCTCAGCTCTGCAGGCACTGCCGCTCCGCACGGCAGGAGCAGAGCAGGAGTGCGCAGGACCCCCTCGCGTCCTTCTGGGCTGGGTGAGCAGAGAGCCGGTGCCAAGTTATCCCACCCTCACGTGCCATCTGAGCTCGGAGGGTGGAGAGAAGCCATCAGCCCTGTCGAGCCGAGGAGAAAACTTACTCGACTGTTTGGTGCTCGGGGGCTGGAAGAGGGAGCAGCTCCCGAAAGCGGGAGCGTTTCGCATCTGTCACCCTCCGGGTGGCTGTGACTCTGGAGAAGCTCTCTGTCCCCTGGCAGCCCCTCGAGCCAAGGCGTCAGCCCCTCTCCAGGCTCCAGAGTCGCGTCCGTGCGCAGTCCGTTGCCTCTGCCCGGCCCGCCGGCACCTCCCCGCCGGACGCGGCACCAGCGAACCGGGAGCCTGTCCGGGCCGCCGGGGCTCGGAGGGACGGGAGCTGCGGCCCCGGGGACGGAGCCCAGCCCGGTGGCTGCTGGAGCCCGCAGACACCCAGCGGCGGAAGGCGCGTAGGGCGGCGGGAGGGCGGCGGGGACGGCGGCTTTCCCTTGGTCCCGCAGGGTCACCGGCTCCGCTCCTGTGCCCATCCCGGGCTTCAGCTATGAATAGCTTGAGCCGCTTATCCCGGCCCGGGGGAGAGGGGGGAAGATACCGAGCAAAGGAAACTTACATCCTCTGCGGCCATAGGTAGGACATCCTCGGAGTCCAGCACCTCGATTTCTTCCGCCTCCGAGCTGGCAGCCACAGCAGGGGAAGAGCTGGCGTGAGGCTCCGGCAGCCTGTCTCCCATGCTTGGAAACGGTCCCCCTCCAGCCCCCGCCCCCCTTCTCCCTAGATCCTTAAAGAAATTAAACCTAGCTGCTGGT
>VYXD01007593.1:71733-131542 GCA_013397195.1 Hylia prasina
GGCAGGACGTGCCGCCGGTCCCGGGCTGACGGAGCCGTTCCAGGCAGGACGTCCCGCCGGTCCCGGGCTGACGGGGCCGTTCCATGCAGGATGTCCCGCCGGTCCGGGCTGACGGCGCCGTTCCATGCAGGACGTCCCGCCGGTCCGGGCTGACGGCGCCGTTCCANTCCCGCCGGTCCGGGCTGATGGAGCCGTTCCATGCAGGATGTCCCGCCGGTCCCGGGCTGATGGAGCCGTTCCATGCAGGATGTCCCGCCGGTCCGGGCGGACGGGGCCCTTTCCCGCTCCCGCCGGTCCCGGGCTCAGCGCGGCCCCGTGAGCTCGGCGGCAGCGCCCCCTGGCGGCCACTCCCGGCCGGGCCGGGGTCCCTCGGGGGATTCCCTTGGGAGCATCCCGGGACTCCTCACAGCGCCCCGGGAACGCGGCACTGCTGGAGCCTGTTTGATCAACACGAAAATATTCACCCACTCACTGCCCACAGCTGCCTAAACCCCACTGAGCTATGTGGCCTCTTCTCCCAGGCTTTGTCCTTAACAGTAAATACAAAGTTCATCGTTGACCATTTGGATTTCAGCTTTGAAGCATCAGAGAAGGCACTCTGGTCTTCTGAGACAGATCAGAAATAAACTTTTAATGGAGGCATGAGAGAAACTGCACTGCCAAGGTATGTAACCTCCAACAAGTGAGGGCACCAGCACCATTCATTCATATACAGTTTTGTTAAACTGCACCTTTCAAAGACACAGGAAGGTAAAGAAAAAGAAGAAAAACACAGACACAGTACACAGTTATTTTATTGAAATACTTGAAAAGGCCAGCAATGGAAAAATAGGTTTATCATGAGGAATTTAATGTTTGGTTTACTTGATTGTTAAAAAAGCTGTGTCTATAGGTAATTCTAGCCCATTACAGAATGTACTGTGATCCATGCAACTTACATACTACAGTAGAATAGGCACTGTGTACTATTGTAGTTTTCTCTTATACACAGCTTTCCATGAGTATGACTGACAGATGTGAGAAATAAAACTGCAACTTTCCAAATTATAACCTTTTGTAACATAGAAAATTTGCTCTCCTGATGCATGAAAGTTATAAAACACAACATACTGGAAAATGAAAAACACGTGTTACACACAGCGTATGAAGTTGAGATGTGGCAGTTTTCCAAGTTTACTTTTTTCCTTTTAAAAGAAAGACCAGACTCTAAATATGTCACTGGTCATGTAAAATACAAAATTATAGGCCAGGACAGCAAAGGTGACTCTTTCCTGAAATACATGATTAGAGGGGCAAATTTGTTCATCAGTTAAAAATATGAATGAAAATCACAAATTCTGCCTGGTATAGCTTATAGTCCAAAAAGATAAAGTCACTTCAGATGAATGTGAAATAAATAAGCAATCTTTGAGGAAGTATGATCCTTGAGTTGAGTCTACTCTACTGAAAATGAATTTCACCTATACACTAGAATGTCACCATGGTGAACATCTAAGAACAGTATTTTTAATAGGTTTTTGGGAAGCAATGTCTTACTTGCTTTAATATGTACAGGTTATTTACAACAAATTCCCTTTTGGCCTCATAGGTTAAGCCATTTTAGCTGGCTGTTAAGATGCAATTCCTTTTTGTCCACTCATTACGCAATACTGTAATTAGAGCTATAATTTAAAATAATCTTATGCATGAATTACAAATATTAATAAAGTAACTCTGCATATATAAATATTTCTAGCAGAATTTAAAGCATTCAGAATGTACATAAAAGTGGTTTTTAATTTATTTATTTGGTAGGGCCAGATGTGCTTCTTCTCAGATCATCGCTGCTTTAGTAGTGCTTTGTACATGGCAAAACCCAAAACTGCAAACACAGTAGCACCAAAACTTGCTCGGAGCCAGAACGTTGAGCTCTTGAGGTCCGCTTGTGTCACATGCCTGAAATTTAACACACACACAAAACCAGGTTAATTCCATGACAGGAACCCCACACAGCTTGTGCTAAACTACTCTGCTTTTGGAAATTCATCACTACACTTGTCACAGGCGAACAGCTCACAATTCAGCCTTACGAGTGCTTTAGAATCATTTTGCTTTTCTTAAAGCTCAGGATTGGATCTGCAGCCCTGACCACATCCCATCACCCTGAAGTCAGAGTGCTCACATGGCTGAGGAGAAATGCAGGAGCAGATCATTACTCATGGATGTGGGGAGGGCAGGGTGTCTCCTCTGAGAGTACCAGCAAGCATTCAGGAATGGAAAACAAAAATAGCTACAAATAATTAATAATTCATAGTGAGAACAACTCTGTCCAGCAAAATCCTTTTTTTCCCCTTTCTTTTCTAAATGTTCAATTTAATATTTCTGCTTTTCCATGAAAAACTTCCCAGTCCAGTTGAATGTCTACTTATTCTATCCCCCCAAAAAGGTTTACTGACAAGTAGCAAGTAATATTTTTCCAAAAGCTAGAATCACATCATTTTTAAATCCCTTTCTTCCCAGCAGTCACAAGAAGAGCAACAGAAACAGTCATCCAACACCAAGCTGAAAGCTAAGAGAGAGTGCGAGTGAAACAAGCAGTGACTATGGCACCAACAGAAAAAGACAGTATGGAGTGACTGTATGACAGAAAAAGCCACATCTCACATGACAGTGGAGACAGGCAATGACCCAACTCTCCCAAATATTCAAGAAGTCTGTGAACATGCTCAGTTTAACACCCTCGACAGCAGTCTGAAGTATGACAGCTTACCAGAAAGCAGGAGCTACCATTCAAAACAAGTTATCATAAATGACATAATTCAAAGCATAGAAGTTCCTAAACAATAGTAAAGTCAATTTTTTTTGTTTGCTTTAGAGATAGAACTTAGAACAGAACTTCACTAGCCTACATATTTTAGCCTGTGTTAATCACCATGGGTTACTGAGTGAAGCTGCAGGAAGGTTAAGTAAAGGAGCACAGAGATCCTAAGCACACACAGGAGTTCAGAGAGTGAAAACTGCAGAGCTGTAGCTCACAAGCTGTTTAATAGAGCAGGAATTGCTACTTGCTATCAAAACACACAAAACCAGCTTTGGATATGCTTTAGTAGACATTTGCAGGAGCCATATCAGCCAGATAGTTAATCAGAGTTCTGCCATACCACATGCTGAAGAACAGGCTCTTTGATGCACACACAGCTGCTCTTTAGTCTAAAAAAAATCCTGATCTTATTTAAGAATGTCTTGCTGGGTTATAGAACAGACCAAATCCAAGAATTCCTGCAAGCATTAGTTTTTCTACAGCTAGTTTTGACAAAGTCTCTGCACACTGGATGTCAACTGGCTTGCTGAAGGGAAGAAAGGGAAAAGGCAATGGCAAAGTCACCTGGGTTTGGCTACTGTTACCTGTCTTCAAGCAAACGTGGACCAAGAGATGACTGCATGAAGATGGAATCTTCTACACAGTGGACGGCGTGCACCTGCTGCATAATCCTGCTCTCCTCGTCTGCTAACAGCATGGCCCCCACCTCAGCTAGGTAGGCTCTTAACCTTTTCACACACATGCACAGTGCAGTTCATTGCATGGCTCAACAACAGCAACCCTCTCAAGTCAAAAAGCCCAGAGAATTTCAGATTTACAGCCACCTAGCCCCTGATTCTTGTGCAGTTGTTAAAAACTTAGTGCTTGGGGGAAACCAGAAACAAACAGAGTTTTGTGCTTTAATAAGCTAAGTAAAAGGTATGATTTCATGTAGCTAAATGCCATTGCTTTGAGGACAAAGAAACCTGTTTAAGAAACTGGATTTCTCTTCCCACTCCATCTCCACAGCCTCAGCTTCCATGTGTGCCACAGGACACTGCAAAACCCCTGCACCATATGCACATCAGCTGGAAAACTGATGAGATCCCACTACTGTTGAGAATGCAAAGCCTCTATTTTATCACTACAGTGGTAGTTAGGGGTCATTTCTTAGTAAAAGGCTGTAAAATCCTTGCCTTCAGATCTGTAAATTGTAAAACTAATCTGTGTATGTAAAATGAACCACTTGTAGGCAACATGATTTTACTAGATGACATGACAAGCTCTGCTGGATAGTACACAGTGCCTATTCTACTGCTGGATGAGTATTTGTGTAACTAACAAGTCTCCAGTTTAATCTGGTTAATTCAAATGCCCAACTATTTTAAAACCGTCTTTTGAAGATGCAAATCAATGTTTAAATTGCAAATTAATTCTTTTGCATTGCCTCATAAAGCACTATCTCTCACATCTAGGTTTTCTGATTCCTATCTATAATTTGCCTTGTTTTGCACATATCCATATTTAATAGTATGCAATAAACTTGCTGAGCACGCTGCATCCTTCTAAAAACAATTAATATGTTCTCAGCCACGATAAAATCCTCTTGTAATGTCTAAAGGGAGACTAAACTGGCTTTGATCCCTTTTTTAAGCCTAACAATAGCAGACTCTTTCATTTAAATAAGGAACTAATTTGAGACAGGGACTTGTCTTACAACCTCAAGGAAATCTACTCTGAATGTCTCAGCCTGAAAATCCAAAGTTCAAAATGCTTACTGAAATTCACAACATTGTGGATGTCTAACTGCTTTACAACTTCATAAACTTGACAATTTTTTTTCTTTCAATGTTCCTTATGCTGTCATGAAATCCATTTTTACAACTTTAATCTCTAATATTATTTAGCTGCCATTAAAGGAACAACAACAAAAAAAATCTGATAATAAAAAAGGATCAATATTTGTTTCTAGTGCAAGTTCATTGACATGAAGGTGGCTATAATGCACAAAAAGCCTTTTCAATACACACTGAAAAATTCTACCTTCTCAAAAAATAACATTCTAATTTTATTTCAGTCTAGTTGTGTTTATGAAACTAATTTTCACCAGTGGTGGCAATTATTACTGCCTTGTTAGTAAGAGGGTAACTCTGAATTAGGAAAAAATATTCTCTCCAAGGGTAAAACATCTAAATAGATGTGCACTTATACACAGAGAGTAGTAGTCAGCCTTTGATAAATGAAGCTGTATTTGAAACACTTACTGATTAATAATAATGATGTTTCAAACTTTCCAGACAGGCTGCTGTGTGTACTTCATCATACAATTAGTTCCACAAATATACCAAAGCCTACAAATTTTGCCTTTGGCACAAAATTCAGATTTTAATGCATATTTTGGAAAAAAAAGAAAAAAAAAGGCGTATTTTTACTCAACCAACCCTTAACAGTGAGTCAAGTACCTTGTCACTTGTTGAGTAAGACCTTTGAAGATTTTTTTTTTCAAGAGACTTTAACAACTCACAAGACATCTGTCACATGCACCTGCTAAGAAGTTAACTGAGCATGCCTGCCATGGGTACACACAGAAAAGTGCTGAGTTACAGGCTGATGCTGACACTTTTCCCTAGGTCAGCAGCAGAACAAGTCCCAGGTCTGGGAAGGTTTATCCTTAAATACTGAAGCTCAAAAACATCCTTATAGTAACTTCCCAAGCATTTTAAAAGCACAGTGCTGAGGCCAACAGGCTGCTCACAGGGCTACTCACAGCAGAACTCGAAGCAAGTTCATGCAGCAGCCTGTTCTGACAAAGATTCTTAGCATTAAATATAAGCAACTGAATTCCAAGAGCATCATGTAACCTGCACAAGCTGCTGCAGCTTCCCTTCAGGCACATATTTTCCTAGGATACAATCTAAGTCTAGCAGTTAGAATTTTCCCCCATGCATTAGTCATCCAAAATGTGAAAAGCTCCAAATGCATTTTATTATCAACAAAACCTAAAAATGGATGTAAAATGCCAATTCATTACACTCTGTTTAGGAAGAAATCAAAGGACAGAGCTTTGCAAATTTCTATGCAGTCCGGGGCATCGAACAGCTTACAGGAGGAGTAAAATAAATTAGCAATTTTTAATGTCCTAATGTCGTTTTGGGGGTGTCATTGAGCAATGTCCTAATTTGGGGGACACCTAAGTGCAGAGATAGATTTCTGGAATTAGATTTAATGACAATATACAAGTTTTGAAAAAAAAAAAAACCTGCATGCACTGCACATAGTGAAAGATAAATCCTGGGTTATACTCTTAGAATTTTCTCATTACTACAGGAAAATGCACTAATAATGTATTGTCTTTAATATTATTCACAGAAGGAAGGTTGTCACAGAAAGCAAAAGCTTACTAATAATTCTTGAAACAACCAGGTTTCATATGAAAGTAGAATTTCATTTTAATTCCACAATGTTTTAAAAACTTTAGAAGAAAAACATCCTCTGAGAAGTCTCCCTGCTGAACACCACAATTCTCATGCATTAGGATCTTTTTATTTTGAAACAAACTTAGCTGACAGAAAAATGCCACTACTGTACAAGCAAAAGGCAACATGGATGATTTAAAACCAAGGAAAAAATGCAAAAATCCAAGCTCATCATTAAAGAAAGGGTTAGAATGACAAAAGCAGAAATCCTGCTTTTGGTAAAACAATGTAGTAAAAAGAGATTAGGTGCCAGCCAGCCAAATACAAGTGAACACCTAAAAGAAAGAACAAATTTAAACTGTAAGAATACCACAGGATATTAGCAAGTCTCATACATGCATGTCCAGTGCTTTGAATGCTGTGCCTCCTTCCTCAAAGAGCCAATGAAATGTGACCCTGGGTAGTTCAAACCAACACTGAACTTGCCTTTGTGAGAGCCTGGAACCCTCGGGGGAGCCCCTGAAGTTTGTCCATGGAAGAGAAACTGAGGAGGGTGTGAACATGTTTCTCAGTTCCACAGGGGCAATGTTCTTCCTTTAATTACTATGGTGGGAAGATTCAAATGTGATTTTATATCATGCCTTGGTAACAGTGTTTAGGGGTTACTCAGCAGCAAAGGACACTGGAAGGGGCCCAGTGTGAAAAATTTCAGTTTACCTGAAAAGCCTCCACAGCCTAAGGGAATAGGAAGGGATCAGAATAAAGTATTTGTGAGAAACCTTCCTCCCCCATGAGTTATCTAACTTTTCCCCAGCTAGCTGATCTAATGGTAAGCACTTGTGAAGGCAAAATAAGAAAGGTTATAGAAACTAACTGAATCAGAAACTCCATCTTGATCCAAATGCTTTCTCGAATCTAATCTAATTGCACATCATTAGATGTATGTTTTTTTAAGACAAGAAATCCATCTCTGCCCTCCTATGCCTACAACTGGGAGCTATTCCCTCCTGTTTATAGGTATCCCACCTCTACCATATATGCAGTTATGCAGCAGCTCATGTGCTGGATGGTAAATAACCTGCAGCAAGGTGTTTGGTTAGGGAGTTGGTGAGATGAAGTGAACATGCTGGAAACCTGGAACAAACACTAGTGACTGAGAGACAAGGGGATTCTAGCAAGTAATTCTTCTTTCTGGAGGGAAGTGTCCATGAGGAATTCTCCTCACCTTGAATTACAGACTTTTTAAGCAATAGTGGATTCCTAGGTTTGTTCCAGACTCCCTGGTGATAAGGTGTGGAATGACAGCATCCCAAACCTCAGTGAAAGATTTCAGTACCATGAGACCCTGACAGCACTTCAAGGAATGAAGTTCAGTGTCTAATGCAGGACTCAAAAATCCCATACAACAGAGAAACAAACCACAAAGTGAATGGAACGACCCATACCAGTTCCAAAAAATGAAGATGTGTTAGAGGTGATTTAAGTCTCAATAATAAAGAGCTGTAATTTTCAAGTAGTGACTGCCCAATGAAGTTCTAGAGTGACAATATGCACAGAGATTGCTGTTTCAAGGGATTTCTGTCTATGGGATGACTGGTGTAGAAGAGATGCAGCATGAAGAGCCTCACTTCACTCATTCAGTCTTTTCCTAAGCTAATGAGGTTTTCATCCTTCCTTGAATTCTCGCTCTGTGGTTAACACTTGTATCTTGGATTAAAGTGGTATTTGACAAGGAAAACGCTCAGTGCTGTAGGTGGGTGTGTCATTTGCATTTAAAGGAGACAGACACTCTAACATGGAACTGTTACATCTGAAAGCTGTAACAAGCAGTAACATCCATGGAGCAGCAGCATGTCAGGACACTCCAACCATGGCCTTCAAATAAACACATTTACCATCTAAGCTTCCAAGAAGGCCATGGAGGATGGAACCATGGCACTGCAACAGCTGTTTGGTTTGAACTCCCATCTGCTGGGGTTTGATGACAAGTGCTGAGGTGTTAGTAAACCCTGTGTGTCCAACACTGCCTGCAGTACACACAGGACAAGCTATAGCACTGTTTTCAATACTGAAAACCAGTTATCTCTCTTTACCAATTGTTTTTCCAAAAGTATCTGGAAATGCAAATGTTTAAGCATTTACCACTTCTTACATGTTGCATTTCATTCAGAGAGGAATTGGATGTTAAAAGATCTGGATTATTTTTTAACACAAAATGCCCACTCTCAGTGTAAACCAAGCATAACACACATACACACAGAAATTCTATGAACTCCCAAATATCAAATTAGCAATTATAAACATGTAATATGTTACATGATGCTGCTGTAAGTCAAGCAGTGCCTTTATGAAAGTACCTGTGTAACTGGGATCTAAAAGGCACTACCTCTAATCAATACTAAACAAACCTGTAATGTCCCGAGTGAGAAACATTACACAGATTTGCAGACACTACCTAATGTCTATCAGCAGTTCCCTAAAAACACAGTCCTAACTCCTCCACAGTATTTCTGCAATCACAAAGAGCCTGATTCGACAACCAAATCAGTAATGTTTCAGAAAAATAACTGAACTAAGCTCAAAAGAACCTCCAAGTTAAACCAAGTTTGATAATTCTATGACAATTATTAAAGTATCGGCCTATTTAGTGGATATGGAGTGAAAAATCTGCAGTATATAAGGTTACCAATTGCTTTTTCAAAGACACCCTTTATTTTAAAAGCACACCTGGTACCTAGTAAATAAAGTTAAGGACCTGTTAAGAACTGCAGTGAAGAGTTTGTTCTTTACAGATTGCAGCAAGTCTGAGTTGAGGAAGTTCTGACAGATGCAAAATGTACACCTGTTGCAGGCGCACATACAGCGTAACCGGGCATGGCTGCGAAAACACACAGAAGGACAGGAGTTGAAATCTTGCTCATCAAATCACTGCACATTAGGACTGTGCCACAACCAAGAGAGAGATTTAGGAATAAAAGGTACATTTGAATGAGTAAGGAGAGGAGGAAAAAAAAATACACCGGGGAAGAAAGGGTACAACTACAGCTGTGCAGAATTTAACAGTTAAGAGTTTTCTATGTCTTGGACGTTTTGGCATCACCACCATACACAGATGTTAACAGCAATGAACAAACATGAATGAAAATGTTTGTTGAATTTATACAAGTTCCCATAAAAGGGAAGCATTTAAAGGCTTCGGAGTATGTCTGCACAGCAATAGGTAACACCCCTTTTTCAAAGGAAAGGAAGCCACATTTTTCTACCACTTTGAATGCACTCTTTACAGGGTGAGCATTGCCTCTGTTTTTCCCACCCTGCCAAACACACATGCTTGAAAACTAAGGGAGAAGCAGGAATATTGATATGACAGACATTTGGTCAGTGCTACGCTTTAGTGGTTTCCCAGTATTCCAGTGCTACAAAATGAACACAAGAGAAAAAAAAAACCCAAAACCAAAACTAAAGCTTTACAGATGTAATTCAGTAAATTCAGTCTCAAGAAACTAAAAATACCCTATTATTTTGGGTGAAAGTGACATTAGTTCTATTTATTTTAAAGCAAATGTCAGCTGTCATACTAGACTCCATCTGCTGTAATATTTATGTAGCTCATCACCATATTAAAAGCTTCACCCACCAAAAAAAGAGATGCAAGTGAGTTTAGCAACAGTGAGATGTGTAGTGAAGGAGAATCTGAGCTTAAATACCTTATACCTGAAGTCCAAAGATGTTTATACAAAACTTCTATTAAAATTGTAAGATTTATTAGATGAATGAACTGAAGTACATAATAATAAACACCCTGAAAACAGAAAGTACTTTAAGCAGTGCACTGGAGGAACTGTTGTGCACTAAGGTGCTGTTGCTCGTAATCAGCTGTCAAGTTGAGCCACCAACAAGGATTACAGTACAACTCACTCTCAAAAATACCAAGATATGAAAACTGATACTCTTTTGGTATCCCCAGGACGGACCAAACAGCACCCTGTTTGTGGGAACTGGCATCATGAGCTGGATGAACTAGGGTACTCCTCAAATTGAAAACACCTTAGCAACAACAGCTGAGACTGATTTCTGTGTTGGATATATGCCAAGTTCCTCAATTTCAAACGGTTTAAAGATTCTACTCAGGCCATTGATCTCTCTCTGTTGCTAAAGCTCGGTGAGGCAGTTCCATCCTGTGGCTAACGAGGGCATGCAGTGAGTGGTGCTGTGTGACCATGCACATGGAAAACAGAACTGCTGCGGTACTTACGGATACATTGCCATAGTTGTCAGCTTAACAAAGATATCCTTACTGGGCACATCAGCAGTATTACAAGTAAAGGCTTGGGGTGGAGGCATTTTGTGTTTTCTGCAGAATTCAGCAGGAGAAATACTATATTCCTGTCTAACTTCGTGCAAGTCGGACTTGGCAGCTACCACTAAACATGGTATTCTGCTGTCCATGAAGTGCTGCTGCAAATTTAAAGGAAAAAAAAACAGTGAAAGAAACAGTATATGACACATTCAAACTGGAACAGGCTGTACTGCACTGGTTGCAGCAGCATTAAGATATATTCATGGCCCTGAAGCCAGGTATTTCTAGAAGCAGAGTAGTTTACACAGAAAAGTAGATGTTTGCTTTGTATGAGTAACATAACTGCACCATTGCTAAGGCATCCTGATATATAACCAGCACTTAGAAAAAAAATGTCTTTTAAGCACTAGAACCAGTGTACAGGTCAAGGAACTGCTACTGAATATTTAGTCAGTGAGAAGAAATAGAAATGTGAAGGTTTGTAAATATAAACTCTACAAACCTTAAAAATCCTGGCACAGTACTCAAAGGATTTAGGATTACTGACATCATATACCAGGCAGACAGCATCGCATATGGTTTCAGCATCAGTTAAAAAGTCTGAGTCACTGACATCATGTAGCTGGAAAAAAAGATGGTTGCAGAGGGAGAAAAGCTTGTCATTATGCAGTTAAAGGAATTTTTGTAACTTGTCTCATAATTTTTATGGCTTATTTTTATGTATCCCTTCAAACTAATGGACTGACAATAGGCAGAATTAATGAAAAAGAACAGTAGAAATCTACCATGCAGCCAGCATACGTGAGCTGTTCAAATCACATCTGCAGGCAATAATCACCTCACCATAAAAAGTGATATTTACTTTAAAACAAAGGCTTAAAATGCCCACAGAAATGGGCATTCATCCTACAGAGGAAAATCACAGAGCAGGACTACATCTCAGAAACCAAAGAAAGAGATTGTATTATCATAAAGGAAAACTAGAATGGAACAAGCCTTAAAGAACTGATTTCTCCCACTGAATACTAATTTTAGCCATTCTAGTCACTCTGTGTGACAGATGCTTCTTACCAAATAGGTAGACTGACTTCTGATCATTTATCACATGTTATAATTTGATATGCTGCAGTGTAATCATAAGTGGACTAGGTTTTGTACAACCCAGGTCAAGGTTTCAAAAATAGGAGGTCTGACCAGATTTGGCTAGATTATCAACAAAAAAACGCAGAAGTTATTTGGGACAGAAAACAACTGGGGGGAATCCACGTTAAGAAAAGAGAATTAAAACTAGTTTGTTGTAGAAGGCTCTGAATAATTCACAGAATTTTAACACTGACCAGTCTTAGGCAAACAAGAATGAGGCAGCCTTACCAGCAAGTATTTTTCCTGTCCATATACATAGACTGTATTAATGGCATAGTAAGATTTGTGTTCTGCACGTATTTGCCTCTGTCTCTGAAAAGGCAGAATTTCATGTTAGACCACAGCAACTTTTCCCTTTAAGTTACATCTGAACAGCTGGTTTACTCCATTTATTAATGAATTAAAATTATAGTAATCTTTGGGCTTTTTTGCAAGGAAATGCATAGGTATAATCTATGATGTAAAAGGCATTATTGCATGCAATAGCCACTGCCAAAATAGCACAAAACCAAAAAACCTCAAATTTCTCCTCTGTAATTCCATATTTCCTTGAAGAACTCTGCAAACTGAGTAATAACCATTAAAGCTCTAAGATCAGTCACTTCTGCTGTCAAATCTTAAATCAAGAGCATATATATGTGAATATAGGCAATACATTTCTTACTATCAGATTTCTTCCAAGAAGAGCCTGAAGAACTCCACTTTTCCCACAGCCTTTCATTCCAACAACGTTGCATCGGAAGACATTTCGCTGAGTCTGTTTTTTCTGGAGGTCTATCTTTTTATCTCTTGTCACTTTTGGCAAAACACAAATATTTTGCACAAGACATAAATGCAGGTGAAAACATGAAAATGCACACAAAACAATCTCTCAAAAATATTAAAGGTTTCACTTGAGCAGAAAACAAAAGAGAGTAAATGAAAACAGATGGACCATTCAACCATTTACTCTTTAGCGTATTTCTAAACTTAAATTTCTGTGTTGTATCTAATTTTTATTACCTGTAATTGCTGATGCTTGAGATTCTTGTTCTGCAAGTATGGAGTACCCCAAATAGCCCAGGTATTCCAGGCAACGCTGCACATCCAGGTATGTGGTTAGTCTGGCAGAGAGGACAAAAAGAACTTTCAATTGCCACCATCTGGGGTACCAATGCTTTACAGTACTCACACAATCCTCATCTCCTATCTCCAGACTGACATGATAGAAACATTCCTGGCACTATGCAGTACTGAAGGACAAAAGTCTCTGAGAATAAGTGGTGATAACTTCACCAGTCTTACTGGTCACCAGAACTCTATGAAGGCAGTACTTGGTGAAGCCTATCAACCCACACTGTATTTTCTTATCTCTCCAAAGAATGTTTTTCTCATTTTCTGTATTTTAAATTGGGAAAAAGAACCCTCATTATTGAGCAAGCACCATTTTTCAAACCATCTCTAAGGAGTGAACAACAGCAATAACATTTCAACAGGGATTATAGGGATTTCCACACTTTGAAGAGACACTTCTTCACTGTGAGCACTAAATTCTGGCCAAATCCTGAACATGTTATAACAACAGTCTGAACATCAGGCCACTGGATGGCTACAGAAACTTGACTGCTTGGATCAGCTTTCAACTATAAAACTTGTACTCTTTCCAACAGTTTTTTAAGAGGAATCTACAAACACATGATCATACCCAAAGTTCTCAACCACTAAAACGTCCTGTATCACACTTACGTCCACTGCGAGAGAAACCCTTGGTATGTGATCCATCCTCTTTCATTTGTACAAACTGTGTTGTTCACATCAGGTCCCCAGGGCATGTAAGGGAAGACTTTGAACAAGTCTTTCAACTCATCAGGAGATAAAGCACAGTCTCTATCCTGAAACAAAATATGGTATCAGACATAATTTAATTCATGCCTATTCTAAATGGGTATTTTCTTGCTGTACACTTACAAGACTCAAGAAACTAAGCTTACTATGTTTTAATCATTGTTCTGTCCTTGTTTTTAAATAAGATTAAATGTATGAGCTAGTTAAAAACAATTTGGTACTACAGCTCTAACTGCCAACTCTCCACATAGACAATCATAATCTACAGGTTAGTTCTGACTCCACAGGTTAAGCTAAAGCCAGCTTCTGACTAAAACAATTATCATGATAAAAACATGTTTTTGTTGGCAAAACTCCTGACAAACCAAGGCTCCTAAGTATAAACACACACACACATATTCAAATTAAATCCTTACCAAATCATGTTTATCAAAAATACTTTGAAGAAACAAGTATGCATGATGATTTAGTTCTGTTGTGCAGTCAGGGGGAATTTTCAGTCTGTTTATTGAAAACAAAAACAAATACAAGAAGCATTAATTGTTTATGGCATATAGAATATTAAAACTCAAAATGTGTACTTTATTAATTATAACATTTAGTACCTGACCTTGGCACTTAACTTGAATAATTTATCTTCACACAGATCAAAGCATATACTTTTTATTAGGAATTCTAAAATGATGAGTGAGTGCCTTTTTATTATATGATATGGAGCTGCACAGTAATCACATTTTTGTTGGTTGGCTTTGTTTTTGTACTTTGGGGTTTGGGGTTTTTTAATAAAAAACAATGCAGGTACATTTTTTAACAGAAGCCACAGAATTGGTCAATCTCTTAGGAACTTCATTTGGGGATTTTCTATAGGTCTCAAATGCTACAACTGACAAGTCTCTTAGAATTCAATGCCACATACAATAAGCAACTGCTCAGATTTATGTTCCAGGTTTGTACTGAGAGTCTCTTCTGCCACCTTTCTTACAAAGAAAGAGAACAGAACATGATTTTGCACAGGGAAGTTCTTCCTCCGTGTTGTTCAGTCACACAAAGCTTTTGGGTGGGCTGTCGTTAAGTAAGGTAGGCAGGTGATATCACAATGTGTTAAATTAACACACTGCAATAACCCTCTCCTCCTGCCAGAGCAGGAGCAGCAGAGTCTAAACTCAAGCTTGGAAAGCTGAAGTGGTACATACGGAGGGAACAGGTACTCTGGTGTAAGCTCCAAGTCATCGTCGTAGCCAAAGCGACGCAGAACAGTCCAAGTTGTCTCATGCCTTCCTCGCTGAATGAAAAGAGTGTGCAGAAAAAGAAAACCTAAAAATCAAAAATGGTGAAATCTTAAGGCCTTGAAGTGCTTTACCTGCTACAAGTGTTTTCAATAGAGTCAGTACCAGACTTGGAAACAAAAATGCTCGAAATACACATTAAGATTTTAAACCTCCAGGGTGATATTCCCGCAGTATCTACAGACTGAACATTCAGAAATCATGATATTTGTAAAAGTGCTCTCCCAGGAACTGTTTCCTTCAATCCCCTTGGTTTTCTGTTATTGTTTGCTTTTTCCAGTACCAGCATTTTAGAGCTGCATGAAAATAAACCAAACATTTTCACCAGTTTACAAGAGAAAGCCTGGAGGACCCTGGAGAGGGGTCTCATGGAAGACTGCTTTTAGTTTTCTTCTATCAAAATAACTGGGTAGGATTTTTGTTTGGCACTGCCCAGGGCTTAAAGAACACCAAAAATATCGCTGTTTAGTAAGCTCAGCTCTTGCAGTCTGAAAATCAAGACAGAGATCATATTCCAAAAGACCACCTTCTTCATGTAAGAGTGATTATCAACTGTATAAAGACACACCTTTTAAGAGTTAAATAAGACTCACCTTTTAATGTCAATCCATTATCTGCAACTCCATCACTTAGGTTTTTCCTGACTACATTCTTTACGTCTTCCAAAGCTTGAGGTGCCAGTGGTGTATTAAAACAAATTCTCTAACACAAAACCCAAAAATATCATGTTAGGACCACGGGCTACTGAGCTGGACAAACAGCATGTCCTGTCTGAAATACAGCCTTAAACATTCTGATAAGCTAGTTAAGGACACTCCAATTTCTTAATGGAAATAAAGGTGTAAAATTGCATTTTATTTTTAAGTACATTAATAGATGTTTTAATTTTGCTCTTGAACTCAAACTTGAAGAATGGTTAGAAATAAAAATAATTTCATTTCTGTTTTTACAAATCCATTCTTCTATGCTGCACTTGAAACCTAGTATTTAGGCCTGATTCACTCAGGGTTCACCTTCCTGTTATTCAAACCAAATCACTTGTTTTTCTAGAATTGTACAGTTCACCTTTAAGCATTGTGGAAAGATAAGCAAGAGGGGTACCTGAAAGAAGTTGAGCTCTGCATCATTGAGAGTACCATCATTATCTTGATCAGAAATTCTAAAAATGCGTGTCAGTGCTTTAATACAGGCAGGTTTCATCTAAGGAATAAAAGGATGTTCAGTATCTTTCAAGGCTCGAATATAAAAAGATTACACTGAATGACACCAGGCAGCTCAATCACATGTAAACACACACTAGTCTTCATTTACAGTTTCAGAACAGAGACATTCATTCATATATACACGTATGTAAAAAGCAAGAGGAAATAAAACATTGATTTTGCAAATTTATAACCATAAATTTAAAGCAATTATCCCATATGAAATGTTTTTCTATTCAATTATTAGAAGAATGTCAGGCTCTTCACAAGATGAAGGTGGCACTACTAAGTTATTAAAAATAAAACTCAGTTCTCTAAATTTGGTCTTATTGCTACAGAAAATTTCAAGAAACAACTAAGTAATTTTTTTCCCCCCAAAACATTTTTGGTGGGGGAAAAAAAACCACCTTAAAATCCCAATGCTTTGCAAAACTAAATAGGTCTAGAACTACAGCCAGCTCGCTTCAAACATCAAATGCTGAAAACCTTCACAGGGCTCATTCATCTACCAGGCAAAGCACTGAGCATGGACTATCTCTAGGACAAAAGAACTGCTAGGATACCTTCCAAGTGAGGGAAAACAGACACTGGTAATGCTCTCCCAACAACTACCGTGATGATGGACTCTTCTCTTCACAGAGGTCACATAGATTGCATAGGGATTGGTTTTGGAAAACCAAAAAGATTTCAGGACAATTTTATCACAACATTACTAACTCATATAGATGATTCTGATGGAAGAAATCAAAACAGGGTTATTCTCTGATTCTCTGCTTAAACAAAGTATTTACAGCTGAAGCAACTTTCCTACTTCCCAATACTAAATGGATACAATTAGAGATTCTACTTGTATTTACCCAGGAAATTATTTTTAAAAAAATACTCCTTCATAATACACTCAGCTAACCACCTGATACCTAAAAACCAGACTTGCCACTTGTTTTTTATCCCTTTTGCCAAAGTTTCACAAGATTCTCAGGAAAAAAAAAATTCTCTTATATCAGGCCAAGTCTAGAGTGTTTTCCCTGAAATAAATGAAGCTCCTGTGAAATGCACATCTAAAGGAGAACTGAATTGAAGACATAATTTGGGTCACATTACATCTGGCTCAAAGCCATTAGCAAAGCTTCTCGTTTTACCCAGCAGTTCACAGGGGCAACAAAAAACTGTCTTCACTGCTTTGAATGAAGAGGAAAGGCAGGTCAGGTTCATACATCACAAAACACCCCCGTGGCTCTGGGATGCAATGCCTGACATTTGGGGGTGGGGTGCTGGTAACAGAACACACTAAGAGATGCAAAATCCACTGGAAAGGAAAGAACAGGAAAGTGATTCACTCCCCCCAAATCATTTGCTCTGAGAATCTATGGATAAATACCTCTTTCTCCTCTGGGCAATAAAGAGGACCTGTAGGATGTAGAACAGCTTTCTGTGCATAATAAAATAGCTCAGATATATTCTTCAAGTTTTTGGCTGAACACTGAAAGAGAAATCCTCACATTGATGAGCTAGTTTCTTGACTATTTGGCGATTTCTTCTGAAATTTAAGTAAGCATCAAATTTTTAAAGACTTAATCCCCTCTTGTCAGTACAGAGCTGGTTTGGTAAAAAGACATCCAGCCTCTGTACCTATTCAATTAATTAACAAATGAGATTTCACTACAATGTGCTGTCATACCAAGAACAGAAATCAAAAAACTGTATTTACTTGGGAAAAAAAAAAAAGAGACATATCCACACATGTTAAATCAATTTTGAATACTTTGCAGACATATGTCTGGCTTAATATTACATTGAAAACCCTTGTTAAAGGAAGTATGTGAGGAGGCTCTAAATATTAGAATTTGACAGTAATGTTTGATTATACAATAGTATATACAATACAATATAACAATACAATAGTGTAAACGTCTACAATAGTGTAAATTTCTCTAAAGAAAGATAACATATATTATACAATAGTGTAAACTCCTCTAAAGAAAGATAACATACAAACTCACTACTATAATTACTCATGTTTGAAATATTTAGTTTGGGAAAAAAAAGAATCCCTTTCGCTACTACAAAGTTGCCATACATGCTTGGCAAGAATGTATTTTTTGTTACTTGCTTTAACTTCAGAAAGTCTTGCATACCTCAACACACGTTTCTATCTCTGTATATTGATTCATAATGGGAAGGATAGTTTCCATACTGCTGTACTCCACTAGATCAGACTTGTTTCCAACTAATATAAGAGGCAGCCTAAAAACAAAAGAATATTAAGAGTTTCAAAGACAGATGGATAAAAATATGTATCTTAATTTATCATCTCATGTCCCACCAGAAGCCACTGTATTATTTTCATGATGTAATTAAATGCCACTGGAGGCAATGGGCAAAACTAAATGACATCAGTTTAAATAAAGTGTTTTGATATACACTTAGACAGAAACGTACTTCTTGTTGATTCTACCAAACCCACACATTTAAATACAATGGTAACTAACCACATTGTTATTACCCAAACCAGCATCAGTAGAAAAGCTATACAGATGGTAGAGCCATAACCAGTCATGCCATAGCAAATATAAACACACCTGGTAAAAGCTGCCCATGAAATTCAAAATATATAACACTGCTGGCACATGTAACAGACCTACATACTTCAAATCTCTTGCTGCTTGGACTTCTTATATAAACTTTAAGTTTAGTATTTGATTTTCTTATACAATTAACATCCTCAACACTGCTCATTGACAACCATCGATGTGCAGCCTAATTCACACTTCTCATCTTTACTTAAGCACCTGCTATCTTTGTCTGTCCTTTCATTGATGAGAGGAATCCATCGACTCGTTACCTAAAGTGGGATGAAAAACAGACATGAAAAATAGGTATTCTAATTAAATATGACTGAACTGTGCACAAGTTTCACTACAACTGCTACTGCTTCTTTCCCAAAAAGGCACATACTGACCCACAGAGGAGGAAACAAAAATTGGAGCAAGTGAAATGACTAAAAACTCGAATGTTGAAATGAGGTAGAAGCAAACCCACATCCGTTCATTCTCTTAACAACAGATCTCAAACTCCATCTCAGGCATTTGAAATGTCTAATCCAGCTTTCAGCTTGACATCAATTAACAGTGCACAAGTTACATCTCAGTAATGGGATAAAATGTGTTACTGTACCTTATCAATAGAATTCTTGTTGTTAACAGCATAGACTATACAAATCACATTTGCCTGAAATGAAGAGAAAGGAAAGGCATGGAATTCCACTGCCCAGAAACCCCTGAGCAACACAGACAACTGAAGACCATACAAAACAACATCAGAGAAAACTCACTATAGAACTCTGTTCCTGGCTTGTTTAAGCTACTTGGAGCCTGAACAACAAGATTAAAACAAAGAATTTATATGGTGAGAAGTGCCAAAAAGCCTGTCTTGCAGTGTGACAGTCACAGCTTGTGCCTGCAGAGACCTGTGCCACCAGGAAATCCAAACTGAAGAGTCATAATGTGCAGCCTCCACTGGAGCACCAAATTATATGCCAGAAATGGAACACAACACCATGACAGACTGTGCAGAAAATGTGCAAAGGTGCTCAGAAAGAACTGAAAATAGGAATCAGAAGGGATGACAAAGTCACCAAGAAGTCTGTACTATTCATGTGACAGAAAGAAGCAAAATGGATCTTTTCAGAGTAGAATTATTTATACAAAACTGGCTTGCTAATTAAAGGATATTCAGTTCTGTCCTTTCACTTGGAAGGACAAAATTTAAGTTCAATTCACCAGCACAGTGCCAGTATCTACTTTCTTTATTTAAGATTTCTTACATAGATATATCTTTCCTATAGTAAAAGTCACAAAACAAAATAGAAAATGCCAAGCAAGAAAGGTTTTTTTCCTTCAATCCAAACTGAAGCCCATCTAATACAGAGAACTTCAAAGGAAAGACTTTTTCCTAAACTATTTTCTAGCAAATATTAAAATACACTTACCTGTGATATTTCATGGTAAAGCTGCTCATCACTTTGCTCTGCTTCTGCATTTGATAGAAGAAGTTATTTATTAATACTAAAATTCTTGCAAACAAAATAAAAAAACCCCTTCTGAAACGGAACTAGGGTATTTCAGAATGCTCATGAGACAGCTTTGTCAAAGCCTTGTTATTTAAACTTCTTTTTACAAAATATTCTAATAAGTGCTCCTTCCAAAACAATAATTAAATTGGTCCATTAATTTGTAATACACAGTCTCTTGGACATCAATTTTTTACAGCTATTTTGAAGAGGAATAATTATATTTGTAGAGAGGTTCTCTTTGGAACAAGTCATAGTTTGCATCCTTTTATATTTCTCAACAGCCCCTTCCTTCTATAATGTAAACTTTTACATCAGAATATGACATATGTTGATTTTATTACAGTGGTGATGATTTTTATAGTGATACCAAGCTTCTGTTAACTGAATATGAAAAATTCATTCAATAAAAAGGAAACCTCACTCCACATAAATTTAAGATCAGGTCCAACAACAACAAAAAAGCATTATTTCTTTTTCCAGGTGGTTAAGCACACCAAAGACATTTCCTCAGCAGTGATGGGAGAGAAAAGACAGGAAGGTACCTGCTGACATGGCCTAACTCTTGGCTTGAACTGTAAATGGCAGAAGGATTTTTCTTGCTGTGCAACAGTTTCAGATTTATGACAGCACATGAGCCTTCATAGTGAATCTGCTTATCTATTCAGTAGGAAGTTTCAAATACAAGAAAAAGCACAAAAGAGTAAACTGACCCAAAATTATGAGGTGTCCTAACTTAGAAATTCAGAAAGTTTCTACTTCACTGCAGGCTTGTCCCACCTGTAGCTGTGGTCCCAGACCTGTGTGACTGTGACAGGGGCTGTGGAGTCACACAAACAATTCCACACCAAACCCGTGCTGGTGCTGAGCAGTCCCCACCTGAATAATCCACGATGTGGGTTGGCACTCTCTCAGGAGTGACATCAGCTGGAATGGTGATTTCTTCAGCTCGGGGTGGGACCTGGGGTTGGGAACAGCAAGAAAGAGCCTCTCAAGATAATCCAGATGGTGAAAAAAGTCACCAATAATACAGGTGCCATTTAGTCAGCTTTAAACACAGCAACTAATACTAGTTGTTCAAGTTATTTAATTATTTGAGTACTTTTGTTTATTTGTTTGGTTTTCCTTTTTTTTAAGTACTGAAAGTCACTGCTACCTTCTCATTTTTTACCAGTCCAGTTACTGCATATGGAACTCCTTGTATGCTTTGCAGGAAAGCAATGCTGTTAAGGATACATTCAATGAATACTTCTGTAAAACTCAAATTCACTCTATCCAACACCCAAACAAGCAGGACAGACAAAATACGAGTCTCAATTTTTACACAACTGTAACCTGACAACATCCTTGCTTCTGACAGTGCTAAACATTAAATTCAGAAAATCCTGCAAAGCAAAACATGATGCTAAAACCAGCTAATTCTGAAAAATGCTGTAAACTCTGATAGCCCTTTTTTCCAAAGAACACTGATCCATCTTCAGGAACAATCAACTTAAACCTGATTTTAATCAAAATCTCCTGCACATCTATTTATTGCCTTTCACCTGTTGACACTGAACTTTCATGATACTTTACTTCTAGTAAAAGAAGAGAAAAAGAAAAGTCAATCACCACAAGAATGTCTCTTTGTAAAGCTCCAGGCTCTGCTCAGATCTCAGGAGTGATTACTGATAACCCCCTGTACATTAAGCACTATTTCCAAGCTGAAGTGCCTGTTAAACCCCATAATGTTGCTCTGATCTGCCTGACTGGCCTGAGGAACTGGGCAGGTCTCTGTCAGCAGCTTTTATAGGATGCAGTATTTTTACAGAAGTGTTTTCTGTAATTTCAGGGAGATCGTGTATTATATATAAATGATGCTTTTTCTCTACACACAAATTTAGATGAATATTCTAGGTTATACTGCAGGAAGAAGCTGAGAAGTGAACTGAGGACTACAACTCACTAAACACAGTAAGAAACAACCTGCCAAAGGAACTGGATCTCCTTTTTACCTGCAAGGTAGGAACTAAATCCAGTTATGTTAACAAAATTCAGTTATGTTTACAATCCAATCCTGACTCCTCAGCTGTGGTAACTACTGATTTACATTAAACCCAGAGCAGAGTAGATTCAAAGAGCAGCACATGATGTCTATTTTAAGACCTGTGATCAGAAGAAATAAACATTCATGTTTATATGTAAAAAGCTTAACTATTTGCAGTAGCTGTGGTTCTTTTTATGGTACAGAGAAAACTATGTGCTGCTTTTTTAAAGGAATAATATGTAGAATTAGCTTTTTCTGCAGTTTTTACTTCAAGAATCAATAAAACATTCTTCAAAGACAGAAGTAAAGGCAATGTCTTGCTTAGTTATAAAAAATGGCTAAGTGTAAGTTATACAGTGTGACATAATTCCTCATTCTCAATCATTTTGCAATCTAATTGCTCTTTAAATGCAAACCCCCCCCCAAATAATTGATGGACTTATCTCTTTCAGCACCATCCCATTTATGTCTCTCTCATACTGAAATATGCTGCCAGTTTGGACCAATTACAGCTCCTTAAAAAACCTATTATTCATCACATACAGAACAAGTAGTTTAATTAACAATGTGGAAAATAAGAAAGGAACTTAGATAAAACTTAAATTTCTAGTCCTCATGCAGAGATATCGTTAAACTAATCTACATTGGTCTTCCTGAAGTCATCTTTGCCATTTTAAACTTTATTTTGTTTTTAAACATTACTTTAGATCAGTCTATTAATTTATTACATGACAGGATAGAAATAAAACTTAGAAAACAAATAAAAGTGCCCTACCTCTTCTGGGAATTCCTCACTGACAAGAGACATAATTAGTGATGTCTTCCCAACTCTGGCTGCAAAAGCATTAAAAACAGATATTAGACAATTTGTTTTGTTACACTTAACAGTTGCACCCCATCTTAAACAGGGAAGATTTTAAAAAACATTTTCCAATTCAACACATTAAAAGCTTTTAAGCAATTGTTTAATCATATTACATATGATATGAGCGATTTTCTCATAATTCTTTCCTTGAAAAAACTTGGGCTCCATCTCCCCCTTCTGCATTTCCTCCAGAAGGGAAATGAATTCTGCTCTGCCTTACACAGAAGAACTGCCAGGTTTTAACCTTAACACAGAACACTTAAACAAAGAAATAATCAAAACAAACTAGAAATGTTTAATACAATGTCAGACATAGAGACGAAGAAAGCACACAGAAAAGCCTGTAGAAATTAACTGTTTTTATAGAATTCTTGATACAATTGCACTTTAGTTCTAAAATACCAAGGATGAGAGCAGGACAAGAGGACATGAACAAAGTCTGCAGTACTTTGACTACTTTTAAAGTGTAAGAGCTTAATGCCTTTGACACAAATGAGCTGTCCCCCACTAAAAGTGAAAACTACCCCAAACCACCAACCCTTCTAAAGTCAGTGTTCTTAATCCAAGGTGATCATCTCAGCTTCANCAGTGATCACAGTTAGTCCAAGGTGATCATCTCAGCTTCAGTACCCAGCACCATTCAATCAAATAAATGACTTTGTTTACCTGCAAAGTTCAGAATTCTGATCCCACAACTCAGTTGCCTGGTTTTGAGAAGCTCTAATGTGACCACTTAAAACCAAGAGCTGATAACTTGTCTCTTCCTTTCTCTCTAAACCCCTTCATCTGTGAATTTTCTGGTCCTCTGGACACCTTGTAAGACTATTACTGCTTTATTTGGTTTTGAGACATTTCTTAAAAAACCCAAATGTTCATATTCAAATATCCTCTGGGACTGTTTAAATCTAACAGCTCTCGATTCAAGCAAAACTCAATTTCACCCTGGATGTACCAGCACCTCTGGCAGCAGGAATGTGTTACCAGCCAAGGCACTGCTCACCACATGAAAAGTGAAGAAAAGCTGCTCTGAGGAGGAAGATTTCTGTTTTCCTTACAGAAAACAGCTGTAAACTTTTCCCTGGAGGTATTCCCTGCAGAGCAACAAGTTGCAGATTTCCCAACAACAATGCAGTTGTGTTTCCATTAAAGACACTCAAATGAGCAAAAATCCTAATTTAAACTGCCAGGCATCCTCCTGCATCAACTCCATCTTATCTTTCATCCTGACAATTGAAAGAGCTTCAGAAGCTCTCCTATTTCCAGAGGGAAAAAAGATGAGTACTTTCCTTACAGGTAAGTCAAGTTACTAATTAGTGAAAATAGTGATGTGTGTTTTGCACCTGACCAAGACAGTTCTAACTTGAAACAGTGGCAAAACTGGTTTTGCAGATATAGAAACCCACTTCTTATGTCTGAAAATAGAAGATTATGTGTTGCTGGTGAGTAAGTGTTCAGTATTTAAAAGCTCTTGATACACTTTCTAATGTCCTTGAGTTTTATGCAAATCCATACGTTCTAGTGTAGAGATTTGAGAAATTTTGTTCAAATTTAGGTCAACCCTCTGTCTTTCCCAATCTGTTTATAGTCTTAGAAATAACAGCCTAAACAGTATTGGCTGACTGGGATGAAGGAAAGCAGCACAGCACTTTATGATAATTAATTTGTCTTTTTCCTCACATGTAAGTCTTTTACATCATGCTGCAAACATGCTGAACCATAATCTGAAAACTACTGGCTATTAAAAACTGATGTTTGCACCCTGCATACAAGGACAAAACCAAGTTAAACCTAAACTGTGGAGACGAAAAAGGCTGAGTTTTGGAAAAGGCTTACAATAAAGAGTTCTTGGCAGATTTCAGATTCCGACCCTGATGCTCTGCTGTTTCCATTTAACAAGTTTTACATGGTCTGCACTAAGTCGTGGTTTCAGACTAATAACTATACATGAGACATCACAAAGCAGGACTGGCACTACAACTGACAAGTTTTACCAATCTGTATAACAAATTTCTCCCTCCTCCTGACTACAAGTCAAACAAAGGTGTAACACAGATGCCTACAATCTCTGCTGTGTGCCATGTAGCACACCTTGCTGTATTTAAGAAACCTGTGTCTTTAATATTCCCACTTGGACACACTGTGAGCCTTGTTGCCAAAACAAAGCACCTGTTACACCTGTGCTGAAAGCACTGCACACAGCCAGCCCAGAACACAGCCTTGCCACAGACAGTGAGGGAAATCAGGCATGGAGTCTAAAGAGGAATTAAACTGTGTATCCAAAGGCACCAATTCCTAAACACAGCCACGCCAAACTAACCACATACAACCTTAATGAGTTAGCTCTTTCTGCACAGTGACAGCTCCCTCAAGATTCCTCTCTAGCAAAGTCACAGAGCCTCTTTATGCAGTACAGAGAGAGCCAACCTGCACTATAAAACAACTGCATAAACTGCACTATAAATATATATGAGGCATTCAATCCTCAGGAAAGCTTGTTAGTAGTGCCACATTCGTAGTATAACTAGGTAATTTTACTAATAACACTTGGTAATTACTCTGCGTTCTTTCCCCTCGAGGAACTTAAGCTCGCTTTGCAAACTAACAGAACCTCCTTGCTGCTATTTATACCGATGAAAAGCTGAGCCTCTGCAAGCCTTGTCAATTATTTGGGTACCTAAGCGTGAACTCCAGGACACAATCTTAGGAACACGTGAAAAACTCCAGACCCACAGTACCTCTGGCACGCAGCTACGTGTGTGCTGTTTATCCAAGGTCACACAGAACGTTAAAAACAAAAAAAGGGATCTGGACTCCCCGGCCCCGTTCTGGCCACAAACTCCCAACACCCGACCTATAACTAGGAGCACATCAGGCCACTGACTTCCAAAGTCAGTAAATGGGAAACGTATAAGTGTGAATTTCACACGTGTACAAAAGAAAAAAAGAAAGGGAAAAAAAAAAAAAGAAAATAAAAAAGAAAGAAAAAAAAAAACCCTAAAGTTTAAAAATGCCGTGGTCAAATACCGGGCAAGATTTTCATCCCGGTGTCATCTCCAGGGACGTCCAAGCCGCACAATTCCACCAAGTGCCGACCGCGCTGGTGCCCAGAGCAGGGAGCCGAGGAGCTCCAGGCCGCCCTCCGAGGGGCTCCAGGCCGCACTCCGAGGGGTCACGGAGAGCCCACCCCGACCCCTGCCCGACCCGCGGGGCCGGCGCTGCCCCGGGCTCCCCGCCCGGGCCGGGCTCAGCCTCGCGGCACCGGGGCGATGTGACAGCCCACCCTTCCCCGGCCCTCCTGCCTCGGCACTCACGTTCTCCCACCAGCAGGATCCGCACGTCCTTCTTCATGGCCGCGCTCGCTGCCCCCGGCCCGGGGCCGCTCACATCGGGCGGGGGGGGCGGCGGCGCCGCTGAGGCCTGGCCTGCCCGGGCTCCCCTCGCGGAGCGGGGCGGGCGCGCTACGGCGGCTCGCGAGGGACCGGCNAACCTGGGCAGCCCGTTCCAATGTTTAATCACCTAACCAGGAGATTCTTCCCAATGTTCAAGTAGTGCCACAGCCGGTTCCCATCTGCACTGTGTGTTATGCATGTTGTTGCCGTGATTCAAACCATATAAAATTGCTGCCCCTGGGCACCATGGCACAACTCGTGTGTGGGAAATTAAGGATGTCCAGTGTGCTCATGCTGTAGCTGTTGTTTTTCCAGATGAACCGGCAAAGGACACCTCAATGCTAACAAGGCAGTGGCTCTGGCTATCCCAGGAAAGCTACCCCAGCCTTGGAGATGCTGAAAGACACACCCCAGGGATCATACCAATGTGCATTTAGTCCATCAGTGCTCAGTGACAGCAGAGATTAACTGAAGGTGAGCAGCAGTTCTGTCAATTACTTTAAAAGCCAAGGAGCTCCATTCCACTAAATGCGATAGCTGAATCCCACATACTTTATTCACAATAAACTCTGTCAATTCTGAAATGCCACAGCCTCCTGAAAAACCTGTTGCTTCTTGGGAATGCTGTTTTCAGTTTGCCTGCATGAAGCAGTGGATCCCTCAGAAATCAAGCTGTCTTTGTGGGATCCCAGCTCTGGCCCCTTCCCTCTCCACAGGCAACTGAGAACCTCTTGCTATGTCTCAGGCTTGCTGGCAAGACCAGACAGTCCTTCCCAGGACAGAGCCCTGTTTGCAGGCCCTTCACAAGGGCAGTGAAGTGACCACATGATTAGCTGGTATAAACATANAATCATGGTATTAACATACCTGAACACCTGCTTCCACAGCCATGCCCATGGTCACACCACCACCAGGACTGACAAGCCTCTGGTCTGGGCAAGACTAAAATATGATTCCAGTGAGATCATGTTCTTCTGGGACACCTCCCTGAAGTGTCAGGTCCTCAAATCCAAAGCCTATTTCCTAGTTAGTGCCTACCCTAAAGGGAAATATTTCATACCTAAGATCAGTAACATTCTTGCCCTTTGAGCATTCCTCAATCAATCAGATCTGTCTAAAGAAAACTCACTTGACAGAAAGTAATGGCATGATATGTTCTCCTGTATTTTTTTATATCAATGTAAGAAAAATGAGGTCCATGAGAAAGGCTTATCCCCAACATTAGAACTTCCTTAATACATTATTTCCTTCAAATATTTTGGCACTACTTAAAGCTGCTTGAGAAACCCACCTGACTCCCACAGGGGTGATTACTGCCTTTAACATAGGCTGGAATTGCTTTAATGAAGTATGGCTAGACCAGAGCAGTGTGAAGAGAAGCAGAGCAGACAGAAGTATCAGTTGCTGATTCCCAGGAAAGCCTGGGTAGTTATGCATTCATTCCTTGGTACACTCCTATGCTAAACACTGAGGATTTTATAGAAACTCTGCAGTCATTGGCAAAATTGTCCCTGATCTCAATAGGCTTTATCTCCTGTTTGGCTGACTTATGGTTAAAGATCCATTTCTTTCTAGAGTGTACAGCCAGAAAGCAGGGTAGAGAGGATGAGAGGTACTGACTTCAAAGGTGTGCAAAAACATTTCTTTGTCAGCGATGGAGTAAAATGACACAGTCTTCTTTTGTAGCTCCAGGAAAACTCCAACCTTCAGCGGTTTGTCCTTGTGTAATAATGTTTCTTGATCCTTATGCCACGCTGACAGCTGTTTTTTAGGACCCAGCCATTCCACACACCAGGAATGCTCAGTCCTTCCCAGTTTGTCCCTTTTACCAATCATTTCATGAGCAACTCCAACAGCCCATCCATCACTGTCCTTGGTAATTACTTCCCAGTAGTGGCAGCCAGTAGAGAAGCCCTGTGAACACATCACTTGGCTGATGCAGAATCTTTTGGGTGATGGTTGGTAAGTGGTCTGGTGGCTGGAAACCATCACTCTCCTGTTCTGGGCTGTGAGTGCCAAGCGCTCGTGTACTCTTGTGGGGTCCAAAGTCACATCATCTGCCCCTGGAAGACAGAAAGGAAAATATTCTCACATGCAGGCAACAAGAAGGCAGGTGCATCCCTGCTCCAGAAGAGAAATGAAACCCAATGATCATACCATAAACCTGAATCAAAATTCAAGAATCCTCAATCAAGCACTGTCAACTGTACCCTGGGCATACTGAAACATTTAACAGGCACAACTATGTAAATATCCATGACAGATTCATGTGCACTCAAGTGGAAAGGTAAAAGTACTGTGCACCCTGCTGTAGGAGAAGGGGTGACCTCACCCCTGATAAGTGACAGCTATATCCAATAATATAGAAAGTGTGATAAAAGGGAGTGGGTTGGTGAGTGAGGAAGAAGGGGGATCCTGAGGAGAGAATCACTGCTGTGAGGTCAGTCTGGGCCTGCAGTTAGAGCCCGTTGTTGGAACCTGCAGCCACAGTCTGGTTAGGTAAAAGCCTGCATTCAGAGTGCATGCTAATCCCTGCAGTCAGAGTTTAGCAGGAAATAACCAGCAGAGGCTGCAAGGGAAACCTACAGCAGGAGCTGCTGCAGACAGACAGTGAATGGCTGGAGTCAGGATGGATGAGCTGTAAAGAGGAATAAACCAGGATCCTTTTCATGCTGTGATAAACAGCAAGTCTGTGTCTCAGCTCATTTCTACCCTCTAACCAGAAGGCTGCTGCAATACTCTACAAGATGGGTTTTATTCCTAGACACAATATTTTTAAAAAAATTACCTTTTTGTCAATAATAAATGAGATGCTTACCTTAATAAAGCTTACAGTCATCTGTTCACTGGGACAAGTTCTTACATATTTTATCAGCAAAAACATTTGTTTTCTGTGTTAAGCTACAGCTGTAGTAGAGTGTGTTGACTGTAAAAATGTTTCTGTCAAAATGATGCAGAATTTGAGTAACAGCTGGAGTAATTACAGCTTAACAGCAAAGATCAGTGAGGTGCAGTAACTCCCTGTACACCAGCTCAGACTCTGCAGCCAGCACAAGCCACCACACAGCTTACATGAAACAGGTTTCTTATCTCTTTTTTATCCTACATCTGCACTCAGGTACAATGTTACATTATGTGTCAGGAACTGATTCATTCATGGCAACTCCACTGTGTTTCCAAGCTTCAGTAAACAGCCACATCACCTGCTGATGTTGGCAAGGGCAGTTTTCTTCAGCAAATCCAGTCTCAGAGTCACCTGGATGTTGTTAAGAGTCCTGCTGGCTTGAATACTTACACTGAGAAAACTGGCTGGAAATGCTTGGTTCAGGACTTTCAGCTGCAGACTCTGGAGATGATGAGCTGACTCTTGGCTCCTGGTAGGAGACTGAAGGCTGCACTAAGTACAAAAATAAGTGAAGTGTTAAGGCATTTCTTCGAGATGAACATAGGAAGTATTTAAGCTTCTAAAGGAAAACACACCTCAAATAATCCCAGCTACTGGTTCAAGTACAAAACAAGGAGTTGGTTTTTTTGGTTGTATAAATTATAAAAGACGTGGAGGCAAACATTTTTACCCAAAATTAACAAAACACTCCATGCTGGTGTGCTCAGAAGGCAACTGTCAGAAGAGTGAGATGGGTAAAGCAGTTTGATTGTTCTGGGCAGATAAATCAGTTTCTGTCTTAAAATATTTCAGTGTTCTTTATTTCCTTGCTGAGTATTGTGTTTCTTGTTTTATTTACACATGCATTTCATAAGCACAAAGTAATTTTTTTACTCTATTTCCTAGATCCACTGCCTTTAAGAAAAAGATTTCAAAATAAGGGAAACTCACCCGGTGGGAGTTGCTGAGCATAATTCTCCAAGAGTAAAATTTCCAATTTCCTCTTAAGATCTTCTACAGCACTTTTGACAACATTTAGCTTTTCATCAAGTGTAATTTTATTAATTGTTGAAGGTGAGCCTTTGTACCTCTGCCTCTCAGATAAGTCACTCTAATAATGACAAAGTACCAAGGGAAAGATGTAAACAACAGCAGTAATTTCATCTCACAGATCAGATATAATATAAAGCCCCAGTGGAAAAAGAGCAGCAATCTCTCCAAGAATCTTATTCTTTGTATCAAAAGTTTCCTTTATAGGACAGCTACCTCAGCAAAGCAACCTGAAATCTTATAGAAACTAGTGAAGGATATTCTTATTAAAAAATAAAAAAGAGTGTTTTCCCTAGGAAAACTGAAAATGTGACTAATTATTCTTTTACATATATATATATTAAAATTTCCGTAAGTATTCATATGAATACAAATTACTCTTTTTAAACTTCGTTCTCCTTCTAGAACCGAAACCTAAAGTTTGAAAATGTATTAGTGCAAGGAAAGGGTAAGCTTAGTTTGCCTTAATTTAGAAATTGTGGAAAACTACATCTGAATTTTCTCTCTTTGTGTGTACGGGCTGTAGGAGGAAACAGCCCTTTGGAGGCTGGATTAATCTCCTTTGCAGGTGGGTATCTCAGGTAGGCCAGATAACTCTGAAAGTACCTGTTACTCCTCACTGCCTGTAACAGTGATAAGGTGAATTCCAAGGTGGGCACCTGTGCCTGGGTCCTGAAGTCCAATTCTGTCTCGTGGTGATGCCTTAAATTTTAGCTTTCATATTTTCCAGTATATTTTTCTGTACTGCATTAGTATATAACTCTGAACTTCATATAAAGTGTTAGCAAGTTCTCCTCACAGTTTAGTTAGACAAAACAATCCTTTTCCAGCCCAAGAANTCTAGGGCAGCCTCTCAAGGCATCAGTTCCACTGCCACACCCAATGAGCCCCACTCCAAATTCCGCCTGGCTAACTTGCATCACTTGGCAATGTTGTTTTCAACATCAAAATGAGCTCTGCACAATCTGAAGTGCTTTAGCTGTGTCTTTTGAGAGCCCTTGATGTGTTTTCCCCAAGAAAGTTGTTAGAAAATATTAATAACTGAGTTCTTTCACCTGCATACCTATGTGTAAATACAAATTCTGGAAAATAAAAAGATCATGAAAGATCTCGACTGTAGATTTGACTGAGGACTGGATTTCAGCAGTGCAGCTCACACTTCATTCCAGCTCACCAATATCCCTGGAAAAAATCTAGTTCTGAATTGCATTCCCAGCCTCTGCCTTTTTCAGTACTTTTTTCCCTCTGAATTTCTCACTCCAAACGCTCCCTGCTGACAGCAATGTCCATAGATTGGCACCACTGTCTCTAGAAGAAAAGTGCAGTGGGGACCTCAAAGGTGCTCTGAACATATTCAGCTATCCCAGACATTGAGCTTGAGAGTTTCTACTCATATTCTGCCAGTTCATTTCATCACTTACAGGTTGGGCTTTGATGTCTGAGAGCTGGTGAATAGTCTCTTCAATTTTCTGTTGAGCAGCTTTTTGCTCTTGTTCAATGAACATCAGTGTGTTTCTCTCCTGTCTTTCAACATATTCCTTCATGCAACAGAAATCTTTAGCAATCTGGCTTTTGATCTGAGATGTATATTCCTGAAAGGCAGAAAATATGGAGTTTATTGTGTGGTTAGGAAAGATGCACAGAATATGAGAATTAGTGCCTCATCTAATGTGCTCTTTGACTGACCCCTGCAGACCAGGAAACTTTATTCAAAGGAATAAAATATATTTGACACTATCCTGCATTACATGCAATGAGATTTGGGGCATGTTAAGGATCATGACTATTTTATGGCCGGTGGACTCTGCTTGACAACTCAATAATTAAGTTCAATATTCCCTCTTATGATTTGTAATTTGCATCTAAGCGTACCAGAAACATTCAGGCTACTCCTGGGACAAGCAGAAAAATGCAACAATGCATAACTCCAGTGGCCTTTGTGCCAGCCAGGACACAAATTAGTGCAGCTGATGCCATATATCCATCCTCATCAGTAAAAACAAAATTGTGACAGAAAAGAAGGAAACAGAAAGGCAGATTCCTGCTCTGAGCTGGAAGGCAACCCTGCAGTCAACCCTATCTCCAGCCCAGAACAGTGGAAACAGAAAGTTACTGTAGGTGATGAATGTACAGTGTGTACCTTTGTTTTATTGAGATCTTTCCTTAACAGGTGGATGGTCTCTGCAGTTATTTCTTGTTGCCTGGAGCTCTCCCATATCTCTTCCTCCTTTAAAGTGACACATTGCACTATTTATCTATATAAACCTCAGAGAAAGCATGACTAGGTTAAGCAGCAGGATAATAAAAATTCCATACATCACTGACATTAGTTAAGCAATGGACTGGTTGAGGAGGTGCCTGAAAGACAAATTCTGAGCAGGAATAATCACAGTGAAGGCAACATCAACAAGTCACCAATTAATTACATGTTCAACTGTAATTGTGAGCTTCATTGTGTTCTTAGCTTGACTGAATAAGATACATATGTGCTCAGATAATGAAGGTCAACACATTTTTCTCATCGCCTCCTCTGGGAGTCGTTTTAAGCAGAGACCTAGAACACGACCCTGTCCCGTTTTGTGCCATGAAGCTGGGTGGAGCTGTAGCACTGTCTAATAACCTTACGTGTCCTTCCGGCAGTCTCCAGTGCAACGCTGATGCAATAAATAACACGCAGCACAAAGGAGTCACTTATTACTATTGTGCATCAGATGAATATGTACAGGTATTAGTTCTTCTAGTTCAGGTATGCAGCTCTCAATGTGTCAGACACCACCAGCGAGCCCCGGGCACAAACACTGTGTTAGCCGAACCCATCTGTTCAATGTGTTACTGTGCCGTGGGATGGAGCCCCGGGCTACACTGGGGACGCCACGGGATGGAAACCCGGGCTGTCCCGAGGGTGCCGTCCCAGACTGTCGCGGGCAGGAGTCCCTGGGTATCGGGGGATGTCGCCCGGGGATGTCACCCCGGAATGTCCCGCGGTGTCGCGGAGGAGCCCCGGGCTGTCGGGGGGTGAAGCCCCTGGGTGTCGGGGGATGGAGCTCAGGGATGTCGGGATGATGCCCCGCGCTGCCTCCGGCCGTACCTTGTCCCCAGGTCTCCGCCCTGCCGAGCTCCGGTCGTTGCAGGCAGCAGCTCCACGGGGTTCCGGCTCCTCCTGCGTTTCCAACTTTTCCTTCAGGTCCCGCGGGATGAGGCTGAGCAGCGCAGCCAGCTCGCGGTTGGGCCGCAGGTGCTGGGGCTCGAAGCCGCGCCGGCAGAGCGGGCAGGCGGCGCGGGGCCGCCCCGCGCAGTACCGGAGGATGCAGCCCCGGCAGAAGCTGTGGCCGCAGCACGCCAGCCGCACCGGCTCCGCGAAGAGCTGCAGGCAGCAGGAGCACTGCAGCTCCAGGACGCGCTGCAGCCGCTCCAGCTCGATGGCGGCGGCCATGGCCCGGGCGGGGCGGGGCGCAGCGCCCCCGAGTTTCCATTTCCCCGGGCCGAGATTTTCGATTTTCTCCGGGGCCGAGAATGCCCCGGTTCTGCCCCGCTCTGTTCTCTGCTCTTCTCACCTGCCTTGGTTGCAGGATTTGGGTTGCCGGTGCAAATGGACAGTGATGCAGAACTCTCTAGGGCCTGGCCTTGACTTTCACTGACTGTCCAAAAAAGTCCCCGTTATCTGCACTATTTCATTTCCACCGCGAATTTCCCGATTTTGTAATAGTGAGAGTTGCTGACATAGGCAATCTGCTGACCCAGCCGGGAGAGCAGTGGCACAACACAGCACAGTGCAGACCCAGACCGACTGAAGTCCAGGCTACTGGGGGCACCAAAGCCGCCCGAGGTCATCCCGAGCTGCTCACGTCATCTCAAAATAACAATCAACAAATGAAGACTGACACTGTCCCTCGTACAAGTAAAGAGCTGCTTTCTGTTGATTTCAGGAGCTGCAGGATCAGGCTGTTTAACAGAACTGCTAAACCACCATGTGAGCTAGAATGAGTGGGGTTGTGTGGGGACAGAGCCTGGAACACAAGGAAGTTCATGGGAGCACATCAACAAGTAAAACTGCTGCACATTGCTCAGAGCTGGACGATGAGCTGGCCGAGAAAGGCAGAATGACGACCCCACTCCAACAATTCCTTTGCACTACTGGGGGGGGGGGGGTGGGGAGAAAGAAGAATTAGTGTCACTAATTCCTGCAAGTATTGGCACTTCTCATTTCTGAAAAAAAGAACTATTTTGAGAATCTCAAGACCAGCTGGCAATTGTCAGCAGAAGGTGGAAGCCTCACCAGAAACTTGGTCTGCAAGACTTCCTCTTGATTTGTAAAATAAGGCTATTGTAAAGAAAAATTAAATGTGTGAATGAGTTGCTGCTTGGTAGAACCAGATCTCAGACTTTGCCTTGAGGCATGGAAACACCCAGTGCTCTGTGTCAGCCAGTGCAATCTCCATCAGTTCCTGCACACAGTGATCCCTGACGAGAAGGCTCCCCTCCAACACTGAACACCCATCCTCATTTGTGGAGTGTTTGCAAGCAAGTCACTGAATACTTTTAAAACTTGTTTCTGACTTTTAATGTTCAGTCTAATCAAGTTCATTAAGCTTCATCTGTTCTTAGGTGAGACAGATCAGTGTCTGTTCATCCTGTACTCTCGATGTGTTCACCAGGGCACCGTGTGGGGTGGAAAAAAAATTCATCAATGTTGGATTTGCCACTCACTTAAATGCCAAACAGCAGAGACTGTTGAAAGCAAGGAGCTAGGAGCATCTGTGGGTTCCAATAGAGGAGTGATGCCATTACAGTATCCTCCACAACTTCAACTTGGCTTGTTTTTTTATTGTGCCAGAAATGTAGCACTGTAAGAAACATTGACCCCACTCGGCTGAAAACAACCCTGTCCCTGTGGGGCCAGAAGCTGCAGCCAGGTGGAATGCAGCTGCCTGCCTGCTCCTCCCTGTGGACATCAGAGTTGGGTGATAACTCTGTTCAAGGCATCCATCCACTCCCTCTGCTTCCTGTCATTCTCACAGATAAACACAAACTCTCTCATTGGCGTGACCAGAGAGATCACTGGCTTTTTCTTTTTCATCCAGACTTTCTCAGGAAAATTATCTCGTACTTCATATCCCTCCTCCCTCCTTCCGATGAAAACCTGGCCCTGTGCACATGCATCCTGGAAAGAAGGAAGCAGAAGACAGCCATCAGCCAGCAGCCAGTGGAGCTCCAGCAGACTGCCCTGTCCTTTGACATGGAACAGGATCTGGGGATGCACAGAGGGAACTGATGGCACGGATGGTGACACCAGCAGGGAACACACAAAGGGGTATTTTGCACTCACAGGCATTCCCAGGAGGAGAAGGCAGGGCCCCACCCCTACAGAGCTGGTTGGTGGGCGTTTAGAAGGGACAGGAAAGGACGTTCCCATGGCTAAAGCAGTGCTAGGAAGCAGGATGTTGGGGCTGTCAAGCCCCTGATACTGGAATATTGCTTATCTTGGCTAAGGTTACAGACACAGAGGCACTAGGGCTGGGGGAGAGGGGGCATGACCACCAAAGGCAGTAGCAGTTACTTTTAAAAGATCTTCCACACAGCCACTGTACAGGCCAGAGTTCCCAACCAGCTCAGCTTCAGAGACATCCTTTGGCAAGGGAGATGGGCTCTTGAGCCTGGGCCTGCTCCAGTCTGGCACAGCCACTGGAAAAGGTGGATGAGAACAAACCCTTCCTCCCCACCTGCTTCATGAAGGGGCTGTGGAACAAAGAACACTCCTCTTACCAGTGGATTTTTAAAGTATATCAGGTTCCTTTCTTGAGAATCCAAGCAGAACCAGCGTACCTTAAAGGCCTCCTTCTGCTGCAAGGAAATGGTAGAAATTCTTTAAAGACCCAAGTCTCAGAGTGGACTTTGGTCTATTCAAATCCCAGGACCACTTAAATGACTTGCAGCTGGAGTTCAGTTTCCTTCATCCCTGCAACTGGTAACAGGACTTCTGTTTGCAGCTTTCAGCTCTCTCTTTTCCCTGGCTCAAACTACAGATTTACATTCAATGACAATCATTTGGGCAGGGAAGTAATCAAATTAACAGGATTAAGGAAGTTCCATGAAATGGATTGAAAGCACTGCACAGAACAACCCTTGAGTCAGTGATGATAGTGAAGAGGGTGAGCAATCAATTCCAACAATCTGATCAGGAAGGTTGTCCCTAGAATTTTGGGTGTACAATATTAGTTGGGTTTTTTTAAGTGCTAATTCCACCAGCTACACTTACCTGACCATTCCTGAGCTATTAATTGCTCGAGGCTGAACTGAACAGGCCTCTTCTAGGACTCAACTCATTTTAAGCAGAATTTAGGCCTCAGGGAAAAAAACACAAAATCTTTCATGCTCTGTGCAAGTACCTGCAAAAGAGGTGCTGGAACACTGGCACAAGCTGGGCCCAAACCCAGCATATTCAGTGTCAGCACTGCACCACTGAACTTTACAATGGGACTTGGCTCATGGTTCACTCAGAGGAGAGCAAGGCAAGAAGTGGTTGTGGTCAAACAAGACCTCAGATCTTTATCTCCTCCTTCAGCAATGCCCAAAACCTCACTCCTCTGTTCCAAGAGTACTGGCCCAAACACTTCCCACAGTAAACCAAACCAAACTATTGGCTTCACTGTAGAGAAATTTGCTCCAATGACACTTTGCTGCTCTAAGTAGATGTGACTTAAGTGCAACTGACTCTTAAATGAAACAGAGAAGTAGGGGGGTCAGCCCGTCATGCTCTGCTGTGGCAGGAGCTGAAGTCAGCAGATACAGCGATCCATGTGGTGTTGTGTAACAGTACTTTGCATGTCCATTGACAGCTAATCCACCTTGCTTACTCTTCAAGGATTCTTCTTCCCGATCTTATTTGCCACACAAAATAAAACATGGTCCCAAAGAACACAACAGTCTTGAACAGAGTGTCTTTTATCAAGCCAGGAAGCAGAGAGTCACTGAGCAAATCTTTTAGGAGTCAACATCATTGAACTACCAAATATTCTCTATCTGGAATGATCCTGTTTGTAATGCCATGTATGCACTTACTTTTGGTCCTGTTTTCTCCATATAGCCTTCTTGGGCAAAATTTCTTGTGATCTTGGGTATGAGCTAGAAGAACACAAACAAAAAAAGTCTGTCCCAACTGAAACCAAGACAGGCTGTCTCATTCAAGATTGCATTTCTGTTCTGTTTTTTTTTCTGTTTACAGAGTTAATCACCATCAATTGTGGCTTTTGGGGTCTGGGATTTTTTTGGCTGCTTGGTAAAGGGAAGTCTGAAGTAAGAAGGAACATAACATTTTTGACAGATTACACAGTATAAGGATCACATGGAGACTTTAAGGCCCTAAATACTGACTAAGTTTTTGCATGTTATTCAGTGAGGCCTCTCCTTCCACCTCTTCTGTCCATTCCCTGGACCCAAGTGCTGCTTTTTGAGCACCTGACTCTGTCAGAAGAAGTGAGAAAATGTTTTCCCATGCTATGTTTGGTTAGGCTGCTTCAAGCCCTGTTCAGTTCTCACCTCAGGCTCAGGGACATTTGGGAAGGTTGTTTTGAGATAATGGTAACGTGCTGCCCGAATAGCATTGAACCAGTCAACAATCTCCTGGGAAAACAGCAAACACAAACATAAAGATTAACAAGGAGAGTAAGAGCACTGCTTCTCCAAAATGCCCTTCTCCTTCCTTGTGACCTCTGTCTAAAGAGGTACTTTCTCCCCAAGGAGCAGAGAGAATCAGTGATTTGTCCCAGACATCTAAAAAACATTGACCATTGAAAATAACTTAAGAATGCCCCTCTTGGGAGGTCCAAGACATTCTCAGCATGGACAGCCACCCCAAGCCTGTATACACAGACTTTTTCAGTTGATTCAGTTATAGGTTGTTTAAAAACCTCTGTAACTGGAAAGACACAAGAACTCTGTTGAAGGAACAAACAGAAGTCTAAGAATATCTATAGAGGTAATTTTTAAAATTATCATCGTTGGCTTGGAAATAATGTAGAACAATACTCTCCATGCATGTCAAGAATTTAACCATGAAATTGTGTAAAACCAAAAGGCAGTTACCTACAGAGATTTACATCCATGCACCACTTGAGACTGTCCAAAGGGTGAGGTTGAATATATGCCCCAACAGAAAAGGAGCAAGATGCCACAGTTAGGAGTATCAAATTCTGCAACTTCCTATATTCTCAAGTCTTAGTGATGCCAAATAAAACCAGACAGAGTACAGATCCAACATCTAAGCATCTTGCTTAATCCAGAATCTCCATTATATTCACCTTTCCACTTTCATGATAGACAAAGAGGTTCCTTGTTTGACCATCTGTGATGTAGGTGATCTGCAGCCCATGACTGTGTCCTATCTTCTCCACCTGGAACATTGCATTCAGAGTCTCAACGCTGATAACGGCTTTTGGACCTTTGGACTGTGAAATGAAAAGCATCACTGTATTAAAGTGCTCTCAGGGAATGTACTACAAGACAGATCAGCTGTATGAGACCTACATCCCTACTGAATAGAAAGCAGACATCTTAAAATACCAGAGTATTGGATATACTTGAAACATAAAGCTTTAATCACATGCAAGGTAAAACCACTTACAAAGGTTCCTTGACAAATGCTGGGTCACTATTAAAGAGGGCTGGGTCTGCATTGCAAGGGATGGGTCTATCTCCAGCCTCCTAGTTAGAGAACAATTAGCTGCAATCTCTCACAGAGAGGAGTTGTGTTGAGGACCCTGCTGCAGGAACGGACGAGAGGATATTTTGATAATATAAGAGTTATCAACTGCCAGCAGATCTCTTCTTTGTCTTGCTATTCAACTGCTAGTATCCATTTCCCTTGTTCACTAAGCAAAAGGAGGCTGCAGGGCTGAGATAAGGGATGAGCAAAAGAACTACATCCACAATTGCCCAATATACCACATACATTAACGGGGAAACATGTGGACTCCTCCAAGCACAAGCTGGCTGCAAAACTAGAGACAAAGCTACTTGTGCTGGGTTTTGCCCACAAAGAGCAAGGTCTGGGGGTAAGAGTTGACCTGCTACCTATGGCCAGCTCTGGCTGAAGAACTCACTTCTTTGCTGTAGTACTTCATCACCCCTTCCCTTGCTGATAGGAGAAATTGCCTCTTCTGGAACTGTCTGCGTCCCTTCCCAAGCTTCCAGAGGCATCCTTCACGGCTGCCTGCAGACCAGACAGGTAAGTGTCAGAGAAGGGTGGCACAAAGACAGGACCATTTAGCTAAGGGTGATGTGGCACAGTTTCAAGTCTCTTCTCCATCTGAGAACTGTCCCCTCATATGAAAAAAATCAGTGGAGAAATAGAGAACTCTAAGATCTGAATATACCCTTGCACTTGTGTAAGTGCCTTTTCTTAGGAGTTTCTTCTCAAAGCTAGACTCAAAGCAGTGACTGCACATCCAGCAATTCCAATGTGACAAGCCAGCCTTAGAGATCTCCAAAGCTGCCAACAGAACACTGTGCTGCTGGCCTTGAGACTGAGACCTCCCTGACAATCCTTTTACCTGCAGAACAGGGATCTTGGCAGACTTGGGTGTCAAGAAATTCCCCACGCTCATATTTAGCTCTAATCCACTGCTGTCTTAAAACCCTGAAAGAGGAAAACATGGATAAAGCTGATCTGTCTCTACTCTAGTTTCAGCAGCCAGCCAAGGAGACCTGTAAGGGAAGCAGGTGTAAAGGTCTGCAGCAGTGAATACACCATCAACTTACATGCAGTCACGGGACTTGGGGATGTAATAGTACGGAGGGACCTTCGCCTCAAACTTAGCTTTGGCCCAGAGATTGCCATGATTCCTCATAAACTGAAATACAAAATAAATTACAGTGAGGGGTGCCACTGCAAATCATGTCATGAGCATAAAATGGGACTTGTATCAAAGGCAGCACTGCACTTTTTGATGAGTCTTGCCATAACTCTCAGTGTATATTTACATACATTTATAAATTCCCTTTGGCATTACAGTTTTCTATTTTTAGGTGGATATACCTTTTTCAGTATTTATGGTTCTGAACCATGTGTGAATATAAAACCGTGGTTGTCAATGAAAAGAACAAACCAAAATTAGGAGAAAATTTGTTTATGATCTCCCTGTTCTTTCCTCTCCTCACAGATATTAACTGTGATTTTATTATTAGTGCAATTCAACTGAATGATGAGAGGCTGAACCTATAATTAAGAAGAGTATGTTGCTTTCTTAATTGAACATACTACCAGGAAATATTTGTGGATTTCTAAACCACAGTGAGAAGTTAGTGAGTATATAAAAATACACAGTATTTACCATGTATATAAAAATATACACCACAGACTGTTCAGAACATGGTCACTTATCAGTGTAATTTGATTGAGCAGGTCAAAAAAACCCCCTGAAGTTACCCATGCAGTTAACTTGGTTCTGTGTGGCTCTGTTGCACTGTCCATGGTGGATGGCACAGGAATTACATGACAGAGGTTATGAAATGTGGAGAATTACTGCTTTTTCCTCTGTACCTCTATTAAATTGCTCTCCCAGAAGTCAAGTCGAAGGGATTTGACTCTGCTGATTTCAGGAAGATTGCGATGAATTCCAGAGCAATTCAAACAAATGAATATTCCAAGTTTGTAGGAAGCCCACTCTGGATCTAGATAAAAACACAAAGAATCAATTAATACACAGGAAATGGCACAGCCACTGGCAAGGGTAAAAAGCCACATTTGATGCACAGCCCAGGCTTCACACCTAATAAATACCTCAAATCCCACCCCACAGTTTATGGCTGTCACTTCACTGTGCTCAGGGGAACAATACCTACTTTCCCCCGTGAATGATGTGGCCCCTGTGTTTGTACATTCTTTAACCGCCTATTTGCTTTAAAATTAAGTTGACTGTGCAGGCAGGTGAGTGGTGATGGAAAAGCTCAGCTAATTATTAGTTCTGCATGAAAAGCTGCTGTTGCTGAATTAACAATGGAAGGCAGGTGCCAGCAAGTGTGCACTGTTTGGAGTCCAACAGAGTACAACCACCTACAGCGAGGACTCCGTCCTCTGTCCTCTGCCCGTGAAGGCTCCTGCTCTTGCCTGCTGCTACATCCCCTGAAGCAGCTTCGACAGGTGCATCCCTACGGGCATTGAGTGTTTTGGCAAGACCATTTCCTTGGATTGCGCCACCATCGACTTCTCCCTACCACGCTAAACAAACGCAACTCGACGCCTTCTTCAGCTCCTGCTGCCCCCGCCTGACCCACCCGAAGGGGCACCGGCGCCATCCCGGCGCGGGGGCCCCGGCGTGTTTTCCCTGCTTTTCTCTGCCCCAACCCTTGCGCAGAGACATTCCCCGAGCTGGAAATCCACCCCACGCACCCTCCTCCTCCTGCAGCCTCATGCCCTGTCCCCAAATAACCCGGGGAAGCGTCTGGTGCTGAAGTGGTTTCCTGCTCCCTGCTGCGGTCCCCGGGTCCCGCGGGGCTCCCAGAGCCGTGTCCCGGAGCGGGCAGCGCCGCGGGACTCGCAGCGAGGGGCGCGGCCGGACCCCGCACGGACCGAGCGGACACAGCCGCGGACCGGGACGAGCAGCGCCGTCTGAGGGGGTGGCCGGCCCCTGGTTCCCGGCCGCTGTCCGCTAGGAAGCGGGTCCGGGGACCGAGGGGCACTGCCCGGCGGAGCCGCCGTACCTGGGTCCCCGCAGTCGGCGCAGCGATCGTTACCGGTCCCGACCGCCCTCTGCAGCTCCAGCAGCAGCGCCTTGTTGCGCTCGTAGTCCATCGTCCCCGGTGCCCGGCCCGGAGTCTGCGGGAGGCTCGGCCCAGCCGGGAAATGAGGAACCGGAGCGGCCCCGGCGCCCGGGACGCCCCGTCCCCTCCCGTGTCCCGGCGCCTCCTCCTGCCGGCGGTTAGGGGCGCGCGGCCCCCGCCCGCCCCCGGCCCCATCGCGGCCCGGGCCCCGCCAGCTGCCCGCAGTGACAACTCATTACTGAGGCGCCTGAAACCGGGAGGGCTCCTCCGCGCGCCTCCAAGTTTGTCAACTTTGACTTTAAAAAAGTCGGTTTACAACGCTTGCCGAGTAACAGAACAGAACGCACATCATCGACCAAAGCACTGGTACCGCCGGGGCAGCCGAGCCCCGCCGTCCCACCGCAGCTCTGCCCCACTGCGAGTGCTCAGCAGGGGCTCTGAGGGAGCTCGGTGACACCAAGCAGTGCCATAAAAACCCTGCCCACACAGCTCAGTACGGGGACAATAAAGCATTTCAATCCTACTGAAAATGTTCCTCTTCCATGATACAGCAAATGCCAAAAGGTCTCTGACTTAAGTCTGTTTGTCTAAGACGAAAGACATTTGAGACAAAGATTTTCAAGAAGGTTAATTAATTCAGAAAAAGATTAAGAGGTATTCAAATATTTTTCTACTTTCGGGTTAAACTTAATTTGAATTGCTAATTTGCATTGCTAAAGTGCAGTATAATACACAATGCTTCTTTAGTAAAAACCTTGTAAAAACACTAATTTTGTAGATGACTAAATACTACAGTAGACATGTATTAGCAGTTCCAAATACTGCAACCTTTTTTCCCTCTTCTAGGTATTAAATAGTATTATGCCTTTTACTTATTTGTAAATACTGTGAAGTTATGAAATACACAGCAGCAGAATATCTGCAAAGTTGTTCAACTACCTACACAGAATCTCTTTTCAGCACTCACCCTCTAGGAACTGTGGCATACTGGAATGTCAACGTAGATTTAATTTTCCCCAGGTAATCTTGCAAGCTGTACACCAAAGCTTTTTGCTAGCTTAATTTTTGAAGTGCCCTTACAACTCCTGTGGAATAAAAGGACCATTTTGTACGACATTTGGGGAGTGGTTGTTTATATACATCTTTTACAAAGACTTAAGATAGTCTTGCTCGTGAAGGGCTCCTCTATTCTGCAGTAGCATTAACACAGTCTAAGCCTTTGGCTCGTTCTGGCAACCATAATTGCTTTTTTCTATATTATTCATGGGATGGTAGAATAATGTCACCCTCATTTACATTCTGGAAAGCAATATTGGAATGACAGTAAAAAGAAAGAAAAGCTTGACACTTGGCTGAGATTTCCCCAAGAAGAACAAAGTTGTTGGTTTGGTTTTTAAGTTGCTGTACACCTAATAACAGCTGCTTAAATGGGAGAGTCATTGTGGAACTCCAGGGTTGTTTTTACTTCTGATTTCCAGACACAGATGTTAGCTCAAGGGCAGTACATAAAGGACTAACCAGGGCCCAAGCTATTGTAGGAAAATATTTTGTCTCAAAAGCAGGCAAATTTCACAGTACTGGAATGGAGCTTGTGAAGCATTTCCTTCTAAGCAGAGTTAATCCAAACCAGCCCCAGGCCCCTTCTCCTCAAGCCCATCCCTCCTGGAAACTTGCTTTATTCTAGCATACAGAAGATGTTCATACCTGATGCATTAAAATTCAAAGGTGCTAATTTATCAGAGCTCTAATCATCACATGCAGATTTATCTTTCATTCAGAGTAGCTTGAGATGATTTCATGCAGTAAATCTGATCAAGAAGGGAAATACTTGAATTCCACCTTACTTTGTGGACACCACAGCAGATTCTGTAAACAACTTCTTAAGGCAGTTATTAAAACCAGAGAGCTGACTTCAAAAGAAGGCAAGTTTTCTCTAATTTGGGTCTTTCAAATTATCCCTGAATTTCCTAAAATACTATTACTTTATAGGACTTGTTTCTAATTTATGTAGGTCCTCACTGTAATCTAGTTGGATTGACAGTGCCTTTAGAAAGCAGTGGACACTTTTACTTTATTGTTTTTAAAAAATTTAGAATGTGTATTTATTTATTTTTACAAATCATGCAGGAGAAGCATAGACTGTTGATACAAAAAATCAAGCTGTGAAGATTTTAACAGCCACCACTATAATTTTTTGATAATTCTGGACTATGGAAAGAGTAAACCATAAAGACAGTCTGCAATGCAGAAGCTTAAAATAATTTACCATTTCCATAAATATTTCTAATTCCTGAACATCTTTAAGACATGAAACATGTAAGATGACACCAGAACTAGCAAATGGGCTTCCTTATTGTTACAGAGACACTGAGGTAAGTGGAGCACCACTGCATGGCAGCAGTCTGACTCAGTTTGAGGAACAGGAACAGTCCAGCTGCAAAGAAAAGGCAGAGAAGTACACGGTTGAACGGATTCCATTTTTAAAATCCTTTAAAAGATATGTTTCGGAAGTTTTACCTTTCATATAATAGAAACATTAAGATTGTAGCAAAATCTCACAAATTTATTATCGTATAAAAATGGATTCAATCACAAATAATTATGCTGAAGTCTTGTCAAATACAAAAGAAGCTTAAGAATAGACTACAATATACAAGACTAGAAGTAGTTAAATATTCCTGAACCCAAAGTAACACTGGGATAATTGTTATTTACAAAATCTTGCCTAAATCTCTTGAGACCATGTTGAGCTACAGTAATAATTTCTCTACCTTTTTAGGAGATTAACATGCAGATCTGACAGCTGTAAACAATGGAAGGAATGTATACAAATATATGTACATTGAGGCATAGTGCTTTCCAAGGACCCTGTTCCCTGTGGTCAAGGTGAAGAGTTGGTTTTAGTCATTTAGACTTTGGAGGACTTGTTGCATCCTCTCTGTGCCCCCTCCTACCTCAAGTTATTTACCACTTCAAATGCAAATTCAGAAACAAACTTACTTGAACAAAACAGTCTCCTCAGAAAACAGCAGCTGTGCTGTGGAAGTTGTGACAGTTGGTTGATACAAAAGGACTTGCTATGTGATCCACAAATTAGAGAAACAGAGCAAGTAGTCCCCACTGAATACTTTGTGCATTTAATGTTATGAATGCCCTTACTGGACAAGCACCAAACCAACCCACATTTCAGCTGTGGAGAGCAGTATAATGACAATAGATATATACATTACTTTAAATACTTATAAAAATTTATAAAATATACAAATAGCTCTGAATATACAATAATGTGGTAATTAAAAAAAAACAAACAAACAAACTATGGTGGGAATACCACCATTAGGCACAAAGTACTTCTGGTGTTGGCAATTTTAAGGGAAGTCCAAAGACAGACCATTTATCATTTGTCTGGGTATTTCAAGATGAATCCCTTCAAGATAATGCAAGAACCTATTAAAAAAAAAGTTAAAAAGATTGTTAAGGGAACAAAGTTATTTCCAAATATAAGGCAACACTTTTATTATTTTGAGAGACAAATGCCCACCTTCCTTGCCTAGAATTATTTGACAAAATATTTTATTAAAATGTTTAACTACCTTGTAGAATGAAATGTAGCAAGATTTAGGAAAACCCAAACTTACCTTCTTTTGGTCTTCCCTTGCTCTTTAAGCTTCTCAGACCTACAGATACTGCGGAGAGTGGGGAGGTATTCGAGGGCACTGGCTTGCTTATTGCCCAGGTTTAAAGGACTTCTGGAGAATACAGTTTTGATGACAGCCAGCCTCTTCTGTGCTTTTTTGTGAGTGCTAAAACAGAGAATGAAGCTTTATTGTTTCTTACTCAAGAATGTGCAGTGATGATTTTATTTCTTTAGGACTAAAGCAATCGGTTTAAAACTCCATTAAATTGATGTCCAGAACTGCATCCCAATGGCTCAGATGTCTGCAGCTTGGAATTGTGGTGCTTAAACAGCATCACAAGGCTGCACTTGGACAGAAACATGAGGGCCAGCAGTTTGTTTGGCCAAAGCCCTTGTCTTAATCAGGAGTCTGATCTGGGGAGCTCTTCAGTCTAGATCTGGATGTGAGGTTCAGTACAACCACAACCGAAAGCACCTGTGGTCTTCAAAACCAAAAAGCATTATGCAATTGGTGTTTGCCAGGATATCAGTGTCAGGTCCAGTGTATAACTCATGATATAAACCTGCTCACAGGATGCATGGTAAGATCCATTCTGACATTGCTCCTCTGGGTACTGACTTACAGTAGAAAGGCTCTAAGCCATTTTCCTGTTCAGACCCCTGAATGGGCTTTAAGTGCCCATTGTGCCAGTTTTACCTATGATAACTCGTTTATGTTAAAAACCCACGCTTCATAGTATTTTTACATCTTTTACAATGTATAAAAGGTTATTTTTTGTTAGCCTAAGTTACTACAAAGAATTTACTTTGTATTTTGTTATGTCTTCATCAAGCAATACCTACCAACACACTTAACATGGGTTCAGTATGAGCAGCTGTGACAAATTTGCATTTTTGGTGCTTGCAGCATCCCATTTGTCTTGAAGAAGCCATTCCTTTAGGGTTCTGTTATTCTTTTGGGGGTGCTGTTTGTCCATTTTTGAAGTAACTAGACTAAGGCCACCATTCCTTAACAACATTAGAGTCAGGCTGGTCACGAAAAGTCACTTTTTTGCAGATTGACAAGAAGTTAATTTAAGGTTGTAAAAGCACAGTGAACAATATATTGCAATGTTTTGAGGCACACTGACAACAGTCATAGTGGTATGAATGTGTTCACCCTGTGAAATGCTCTGCTTGACAAATAACTGCATTATACTCCAGGAATGTTAACAAAGTCTTACCTTGAATTAGGTGCCTGACTGAAGGATATGCAATTCCTTGTGTTTGGGACAGGCAGAGTAAGTCCCTTCAGCTGATCACTTTCAGGTGTTTTACTGGTACTCAAAAAGGATTCCAAGTTTTGTGAAATATTTACAGAACTTTTGGTGAAGCTGAGTGCTTCAATAGCTGCCTTTATTTCACTACAGCTCTGGGAACTCCACCAATCAGTATTTTCTATACTGAACTCATCACAAAGACCATTTCTGATTTTGGCATTTGTCCAATGAAATTCTTCACTTCCAGAAAACTCCAGTGGTTCCCTGATGTTAGAGTTTACACAGCAATCCAGGAAGGACATATTTTCTGCAAACTCAGTCAGTGAATTCAGGCACTGAAAAACAACTGCAGACCTTTCTTCATTTGCTGAGGTTTTAGTTTTAACGTCTTTTTGTTCTGTAAGCACCAACAATTTTGATTCCTTTTTATTCATTTCAGCACATAATTTAGGACTGTCTGATGGCAAAGTTATGAATTCAGCTGAATAGTTCAGCTCAGAATCAAACAAGTCACTATCATCCAATATCTCAAGCCTTTTCTGAGCCTTTGTCTTTTTAGACCTTTTTCCAGGGCTACTCTTCCCAGAGCAAGAACTTTTAGTAGATCTGTCTTTTGAAGAAACTATAGTAGTCCTTTCAAGTATAGACTTTGAGGCTTCAGATTCGTTTGACAGAACTTGCATGGGTAAGGGAAGAATAAGTTCAAGATTACTATATACAAAATCCACATGCTTCATCTGGAATTCTGTGAGAAGCTGCATCAATTTATTCCATTCCTCCATGGTTGTGATTTTGTGCTGTAAAATAATAATCATGAAAGCTTTATCAATATATTAAAATGCATTTTTTAAAATAAAAATGTTATTACAGAAAACATCACGCTCCTGGCTTTGTGCTTATGAGGTGAGGGACTGTTTTGCTTGCAGACCACCCCAGTTCAGATTGTTCTTAAGAACCATGGAATTCTCTAATTTCTACAACAAACCTTTTCAGAGCTTTGTTTCTAGGATGATGCTATTCCTGGTGATGGTTACACTCAATTGTCTGGCAATCATTCAAAGTATTACCAAGTCAACTATAAAAATACCTTAAGAAATGTAAACAAATCTTCTGAAGGCAACAGGATGTTCTTAAGGCCAAGGAATGTCTCTACACAGCCTGTATCACATTTAGGAAACTCCTGAAGATGTGCATCATCAGCTTGAGAAAAATCCACTTTGGAATCATTAGACTTTGCAGGATGAATGACATTATCTGCCTTCCTTGTCTCTTCTCCTCCTGCACAGAGATAACAGGCTTTACTTGAAAGGGAACAACTGCATCATGAAATTGATTTTCCACCTCTTTGCCTCAATTCCTGTCACAAAGGATGTGTAACTGTCACCTCATGCTGTGGTGCTGGAGGAACAGAGCAGCTGAAATGAGACATCCTCATGCCCACATCACTGCTGTCAGTGCTACCAACCCACTCTCCTGCTTCCCAGGTAACCTCTGAAGGAAGCTGTGCCTCACTTTCTCTCCCTGTCACTCCCTCACACCCCTAAACTCTCCCTGAGCCCTTTGGGATCAAGTTCCTGCCCCTGCCTGCTTACCCCTTTTTCAGCTCTGCTTCTTCTAGGTGAATTGCCTACAACCCAGCTACATGGATAAAGAACTGCAAACTCTCAGAAAAATTACTACTGGTTCCCTTCTTTGCCCAGTTTTGCTACTCAGAACATGAAAGGGAGATGCTAAGTACATAATGACTGGCAATAAACCCCTCAAAATTTAGTTCCTTATGCATTAATACAAGGCATTGAAGTAGCTAAAAATAGCAGCAGCCCCACTCCAAATATTTAGGAGTCTTACAAGAAGTTACCATTTATTCATACATGTCTAAGAATGCTTTGATTCAGTCAAATTCATATTCAGAGGGATGCTTTTTAAAGATGAAATAAAATCAACATACCATGAGGTGCCAAACGCTTCTCTTTCAAGCATCCACCTCCACTTCTAACCCAGAACTGTAAGTACAGAACACTTTGTCTGATATCACAGTTATTTGTGGCCAGGAGAGCAGCCAAGTCTCTCACATCTGTCCGTAGGTTCTCAGCCAGGCACAGAGCTTGGAGGTAGCTCACAGAGTTTATCTAAACAAGAGTTACACAAAGATCACTGGAACAACTCCTGCAAATCACACTGCAGGGAGTCACACAAGAGCAAATTATTCTATTTATGCTTGCAATACATTTTGCCATTCAATACAGAAGATTAGTTCATTAGATTAGATTACAGTTAGATTAAAACCTGTAAGGAAAAGCAAACTACCCTATGTAGCCTATGTCAGAGAATTATGTTCCATTTATAAATTCAGCTGAATAAAAACAAACACACAAACATATTCTGCTCATGCTCCTGAGGCTACCTACACCTTGCTTCTCATCACCAGTGATCAGCTTTTACTGAACAATATTCATTTTAAAGGTTTTTCTTGCATTCCTTCTTTTAACTCTGCAACTGCCTGGAAGTCAAACAGATTTTCAGTTTCACATGAAGAAATTTCCCCATCTCAATAATTAAGTCCTTCCAATTCTCATTTAATTAGGTTTTTCATCTAATACATAGCTGCAAATAAAACTATTTGCTACACAGAGCACTAGTGTTTACATTAAAGAAATAACCTATACTATTTCTAAAATAACTCCTTTGCTTTTTAATGAATGAACCAGTACTGGCATAGCCAACCTTCAGATCAGAGCTATCAGATATTTATCTCACTACATTCTAAAAACTAAATGAAGTGATTACATAATGTTCTTATTGCAATTTGCAGCACCACTAAATTGTTTGGAAAATAAATCTTCCATGCTAGTAAAACAGCTTCTACATGTAAAGATAGATATATCCTACACCTCCTTACAAAAACCCCAGACATGTCTGTCTCTTATCAAACAAATATGTTACATCAGAAATATATAAACTACCCCAACACTTGAATTTCAAACTGAAATCAGCTGACAATTACTTGCTTAGGATGTACCTGCATTTCCAGACACACACTTACCAAAGAAGGGGTTTTAAAGTTGATCTCTTCAAAGTAGCCATCAAACATTAAGCTGAATGTCGGATCTGTAAGAGAGATCAGTGAACTGTCATGACATTGTTCAAACCTAGTTATTTTCTTTATCCATTAGAGCAGCCAAGTACCTTTACTCATACACTCAAATACTTGCTTTACAGTCTCCACTCATTTCATTTTGCATTTAGGAGCAGTATTCAACCATTACCATTTACAGCCTCTAATTAAAAGGGGCACTTCTGTCTGTAAAGCCTAATTACTGTCACAAACACTACTCACCATTGGTGGTAAGAATTACAGGTCTCTTTGCAGTTGCCATGAATGTCTTTATTGCACTTAGAAATCCTGCATCTTCATCAAATATGATATCCACCTACAGAAAACAAACATAGTATCAATAGCTCCAGCAGCAGTTACAAGCTGTGGACACAGCCACAGTACATTTCATGTGAATTTTACCTCTTCAAAAAGAATGAGAGATGTTGCACTTTTCCTGTTGTGTTCTCCTCCTTCTTCTTTGTTTATTGACTTAATTTGAGCATCTTTCCTTCCTTCTAGTGAGTTCTGAGTATTTCCTGTAGATGGATGAACAATTGAGCAGGAAGGAAGAGTGAAACCATTTGATGCTTTCCAGGTACTGGCTTCAAAAATCCCCCATGTATCAAATGCTTAAGAGAATCTGTTCTTTTCTCCACACAGCTCCACATACGTGGTGTAGCATTTCCATCTCAAAAGGTAATTCATGACTACAAAGGAATACCTACCTCCATTTTTTTCTTCAGATGTTGCTTCCCCATCAATACCTTTACGTTTGGCAGAAATTTTGAAGTAATTTGCAAGTGTTTTAGAGGGCAAGCTTCGTTTTAATCCTGCTCCTTTTGGTGACAGTGGAGGTTTTCTTGGAGAAATAACTTTCTTTGGAGAACACATTTTTTCTGCAAGGTATGTTTTATATTAAACTTCACTTGGAGATATAATATCAAACTGATATGTCTCAGACAAATTTAAAGTAAAACCCATTTTTTATCTATGGTAAATGACATGTTTACTGTGCTGATTTTTGCTTGTTTTCCTTTTCTCTTGTTATAGGAAAAGCTTTCTGTTCAACTTTCTATTCAAATGCCACAGCACTTGCTCCACCACTGCAGAAGTAATGTAATCAAGAGTCAGTATTTTAATGAAGTCATTATTTAGTTTGTTCTGTAGTTGTGTTAACCAACAGACCAGTTCTTACTATTATGGTCAGGTAAGCTCTATCTGCTATCTTTTTTAAAACAATGGATATCTAAAATTTGTTTTGGGGATTCAGTCTTTAACAACCTCCTCCCCTCCATAAAACCTACCCCATAATTCAGACCAAAGAACCCCAGATAAGAACCACAACACTTACTTGGTGACTTGGAAGTGCCACAACTGTTAAAAAAGCAAGGCTTGTGTGCATTCACACCTTTTTTGTCCACTTGATGAGACTGAGTAGCTTCTTTCAGCTGGGACAGAATCTGTCTCCCACTACGCTGGCAAGAGGCATTGACTTCAAATATCTGCAACGGTATTTAATTTACAAAAAAGAAATTTAAATGGTAGACATCTTGTATTACAAATGCTTTTGTATCACTAGTTATAAATAAGAAAAATGCACTGAGGAAAGAACTCCACAAACCTTAAACCCAAGCTCCTGAGCACAAGCATACACTGCAGCAGTTTTCCCCACTCCTGGTGGGCCAGTTATCAGAACTGTATTGCAAAGGGTTGTCTCTTCCTCAATATCAGATTTACTATCTTTAAAGTCAAGGCTGCTTAAAGAATCTGTAGAATTGTTAAAAAGAAAAGAAAGGACTGCTGTTATTTTTTGCCAACTTTTAACAAAAGAGAAGCTATATTAATTCTATCAGTACCCTCTTGCTCTTGGTCCTCCTTTTCCCTTTTCTGATTTCGTTTTTCCTCCAAATCAGCTCTCTTTTTCCATTCTTTTAACCAACTATAAAAGGAAGGAACAAAACAAGAATAAAAATTGCTGGTGAATTAAGTAAACCAAATTAAGATGGAACAGAACATAAAACTAGTGGACATCAGCCACTGGTTATGCCATAAAAACCCATCAAGTCCTTTCAGATAAAAACAAAAAAATCTTCAGGATTTGATTCTTTTGTAGAAAAGGTTTCCTTTATCACTCTCCATTCTGTTAGCTGATTGGTAAAAAACAAGTCATTTGGTGAACTACTTATTCCCTCATAATTCAGTGTCAGATGGATCTTTAAATTCTGTGTAAGAGCCACACCAGTAACTTAAGCCCACCCAGAAAAATTTAACTGAAAGCACGATGTGTTAGGTGGACTTCAGTGCCCAATTCCTGTCAAAAGCAGCCAGGACAGAAAGGCCAGGATCAGGATGCTTGTAGGGAAGTACAGACAAGTACTGCCCTCTCAGTACTTGAGCATTATCAGGTAACATGAGGTTTTGAGTTATTTTAGGAATGGATCAATGTTCCAGCTTCTAACCTGTGTAGCCTTTCAATTCCTTTCTTGTTCCCTACAAGTTCACTGGAATCTTGAGGCTGATATTTTTCTGTCCAGAGCATGTCTTCCTTTTCCACACCTACAGAAAAAAATATGGTCCATTTTTAAACAGTTCTTCATGCAATAGAACTGATCAAGTCTAGCAGAGTATTAGGACTAGATATGATTTTTGCATCACAGTGGAAAGCTGACATACATCACACATACACTTCCCCAATGCAAAGATTAAAATGAGACAGGAAATGCAGTTACCTGAAAGTGCATTTGGATCTGATAAACACCCAGTGTCCTCTGTCAGACCATCTGGTTTCTGGGTCTTGTTTATTTCCAAGTGTGTGGCTTGTCCTGTCTCTGCCTGTTTTTCTCCAGATATGGGAGGAATAAGATTCCTGGAAACTCTTGATTTCATTTCAGTCTCTGTACCTTCAAGTTGTTTTCTTCTTTTTGATTTGCAGTCTTCTGTTGCTTTCCTTTTCCTCTTGGTTTCCTTCCAGTTGTCAGGATGTTTCTCAATTACGTCAAGATTTGCAGTGCCATCTCTGCTTTCTAAGACAAAAAAATTGCATCCATTTAAAATTTCAGGCTATGTCCATTACTACTGTGCAATTGCTTAAGCCATATTTGAAGGATTTGGTCAAAATAACCTAAAATGTGAGGATCATTTTATTTCCAACAACAGTATTCCTACAGTAATGTATTTTTAAAAATCCCCGGTTGTTTTTTAATGCCAGAGAGAGTAAGGGTGGTTTTCTCCATACACAGATTCCTAACCTTGTGTACTGTTTTCCAAAGCCAACCGTTCTGTTTGCTTTTTCAAGAACCTGGAGTAGTATTTTCTCACTGGAAACTGAGAATTAGAAGCCACAATCTCATCTAGCAAATCCTTCTTGAATGCTTCAGGAAAAGCTGGTCGGTGGCCTGAAAGCTGGAATACACACACACAGAATTACCCAAAAACTTTACACAGAATGCTTTGCATAATTTAAGCTGGTAGTATCTTGTTAAATTCAGAGATTAACAGAAACTGTTAAGGACTGATGAGAACTGTCTAATGGTAAGATGCAAAATAAGTAACTCACACACAGGGAAATTAAAAAAAAAACCCAACAAATTGCAGGACTGAAACAAATGCAAATGACAGGATTTATTAAAAACATAACTCCAAACATATAAAAACAATTTGAATTTTAAAGTACTAACCACAGGTGCAGAACAATTTCCAGTTTGTTTTGAATTGACAGTGGAAAATTCACCAAGTGAGAGAGTGATTTTTGTGATGTTGGTGACTTCAGTACTCAGCTCCCTCAGCTTAGTTAATAGAGGACATGATGGTGATTGCAATTTCCACATTGGAGAACCTACAAAAGAACCCCCAGCAAAACCAAAACAAGAGTTAACTTCTATTCTAGGGAAAAGAAATGGGCTGGCAGTCTCTCCTTTGTAAAGACTTTTGCAAAGTCTTTTGCCTTTGTCAGAAGGAAATGGTTTCTGCCCAAACCAGTCCAACACAATCTTTATTCTCTAAATTGGAACTTAACAGATCAACTTTTTTTTACTAAATATTAAGAATTTTGCACCCTTACCCATGCATGTAAAGACTACTTTAGCATCAATATGATTTGTAAATTTTATACTCAAAAATCCTACTGGAAGCTTCTAAGTTTTGTTCTCTTACTGAGACACAAAACAAGAGGAAACTCTCACCTATTCCCAGTCCTAAGATGTTCAAATTCTTTTTCTGCACAAATTCCTCAGAAATTACTATGTACATTTAAACAAACCCCAAACACTTAACAAAAGCTTACAGTCATCTTTCTGCTGTACATGGACAACAGTCTTAAAACAGGAACTTGCAAGAGAGTATGCTTCCATTGCTGCTGCCTTCTTTGCAATCTGCCTTTTCAGTGACTCTGGCAACCCACTCATCAGGAATTCGCGTTTTGCTCTGAATGGATCATCATCTTGAGAATTCTCAGACGCATCTTGGCTTTAATGAAAACAGAAAAGAAAAAGAAAGAAAGAAAAGATAGAATTAGTAGAACTTCCAGCTATGCAAGGCTGAATTTAATCACATTCTCTTCCAAATGAGTTAGAAATAGTCTGTCAGAACTGCTAAAATTAATTTTGATGTAGTTAGTTTGAAATTAATTCTGTGTTGAAAATTTTAATCTAAAAAAAATTCTCTTTGGTTTTGTATTTTTATACGCAATTTGAGATTTCTTTTTAATCAATCATCAGTTACATTTCCAGACATATAATATGGTTCTAAAAGAGGAACTCTCCAAGACACCTCTAAAATTTTGCAAGCAGATTAAAATATTAATCAGTATAAAAGTCATGAATATTTATAGCACATTTCAGTAAGTGTATTTAAATCTGTAAAATGAGAGAATGTTAAAGTAACCTTTGATTTTTAAGCAACTACACTCTTGACAACTGACCTGCTTTCATCAAAGATCACAACTGGTTCACCTGCAGAGTTTTGAGCATTTTTACCTAGGCAGGAAGGTGGACATCCCAGTTTCCCTTTAAAAAAGTTAAAAAAAAAAAAATATTAGATTAGCACTGATAAAAGATTCTAACCTTGCCTCTGTGTTCACCACCTGTATGTTCCATTTAACTTTATCAGGGAATCTCCTTTTCTTAAGGGAAAGTTGAGTATTTTAACAAAGTTCATTATAGCTTTATTTCTAATCATTTCCTCAGTGTAGATGCTATTTTCTAACATTAGGGAAAAAAGGGAGATGCAACAAATCAAGTCCTACAATTGACAATTTTCAAACAACACTTTCCACGAATGAAGAAAAAGCAAAACAATACATGTAAATAACTTCTGCACTATTAATTCACATAAAAAGGGAAGGTATCTATTGGAATGTTATACAAGATAAATCAGAAGAAAAGATTAATATACTGCAAAGGCAGCTTTATGAAAAAAAGTTACAATAGTCAGTAATATAGAATGTTTCTGTAATAAAAAATAAACACATTCAGTAAAACTCAATTACCATTGGAGTTCTTTGCAACCTTCAAGTTTTTAGACTTCTTCCCCAAAACATCATTTAAGCTCCGAAGTTTCTTTTCCTTCCCACTCTGCTCTGTGGTAGTGACATTATCCATGCTTGAACCTAGGATTATTACTGACTCCTAGAGGAAAAGCAAATCAAGTAAGAAAAAAACCCCAACTTTTCCTCCTTTACTAACAATACATTGCAGATATCCACCTTAGCTTACAAACGTTTCTTATAAGAATCAAGTAGGAATCATTTGTGCTGCTTATATCAGTGACAAATATATTAAAATATCCTCCCAAAGTACAGCCTTACATCACTTTCTTCTAATTTCTTCCTCTCAGCACGAGCTCGCTGTCGAGACGAGCGCCTCACAGGAGCTGCTGAGTCCTCATTCACTTTTGATCTGCTCTGCTGTAGAGCCTTTGCTTTTTCAATCAGCTGCTTTGCTTTGGATATGTTTTTAGAAGTGGAGTTTGTCTGTTAACAAAGAATGAAAAAATGAAATAGCAATTAATAGCAGTCTCTTCACTAAGTACTTTGCATGTAAATATAATTTTTCACTTTCACAGATGTATGTAATTGTTGTAAAATCTCACTGGTATCAAAAAGCAAATTAAATAATTGAAAGGACAACCCAACCAAGATGATATCAACAGTTTTCAAAAGGGAGTCAGAGCCCTGTGAGGAGATCCCAAATTTTTTCACGGAACAAATAAAATATGAACAGTGACATTCTTAGGCCTCAGCTGTTTTGCTGTGCCCAAACACTATCACAAATCACTGGATCATTTGGGTTGGGAAAGACCTCTGAGATCATCAAGTCCAACCTCTGGGCAATCACCACCTGGTCAAATAAACCATGGCACTAGGTGCAACATCCAGTCATTTCTGTATCCTGAGCACCTGCAGCACAGGAGCATGAGATTTTTATGGGATTTTTTCTGTTATGAACAGTGGATTTTTACTAATAAAACATGTTTTAAGATCTAAGGTGCAAGAAACTACCTCAAATTTCATCATAAATCAGAGTATATTCCCTTTGCATAGGGCAGGTGGGAACTGTCATATTGTATTACACAAGATTATTACACAATACTGAATACACCACAATTATACCCAGAGAGGAAATGACAAAATACTGACACCAATTGTTACATAAATTACCTTTGTGCTTTTGGAGTGAGACTCTTCATTTTTCATTGCTTCAGCTTTGTTTGATTTTGTAGCTGCTTTGATACGTGTAAACCTCATTCTAATTAAGGAAAAAAGTATCACGAAATTATTACTGGTTAATAAAGGAAAATGTTACTCTCAATCTCATTTTCAAAAGCCTTTAAAAATACAATGCTGTAAACAAAAGCAACTCCCCAACTGGTGTTTGGGGTTTTCTTGTTGTTTGGTTGGGGTTTTTTTTGATGGCTTTAGTACAAACATGTTTATAGTCAGCTTTGGTTCCTCTCCATTTTTACCTACCATGATCAGCATCCAGGCAACTTTGATATACAATCCATTTATAATTATGTCTTATTTTCAAAATACTTGCATACAATTAATGGGCAAAAAGACAGAAAACACTCTAAGAGGTTTACCTTATGGGGCTGTTTCCATCAAAGGGCACAGTAATCACCTCAGCTCTGTACATGTTGCTTTTCTTGCAGGACTGTCTGCGTGTTTTCGGGGTGGAAGTCTCTAATGGGCAGGCACTTAATTCAACTGCAGAACAGGCACTTCTAGCCCTGGGCTTTTTAGGTGTAACATTTGTTGGTGCTTTGGTTTTCTGCTGCCTTAAACTCCTCCTTAACTCACTCACTTCTGGACTTGATAAAATTATTACATCTGAGGTGTTTTGCACAGTAAGAACACTAGCACCTGAATCCTCTTCTCCAGTATAATTGCTGGTGTTCAAGACATCAGTTTCCTTAGTTTCTGAAGCCTTCTTTCTTCTGTTTCCTTTTTTCTGAACCTTCCTAGATCTTCTGGGTTTAGTTCTATTGCTTTTAGGTTTAGAATGTGTGCATTTGTCCATGTAATTTTCTGGTATCCCACTTTCTAATCCTTTATTTGAAGGAACAACATCGTCAGATCCTTCCTTTTCTTTTGAAGACTTTGCAGCAGCTTGCTTTTGTTTTCCAGGTGCCTTTTTAACTCCACTTTTTGTTACATCTGCTGTTGGTTGCCTAAAAGCTTTCATAAACTGATGCTTTTCTTCCAGAGTACATTTTGGCCTCAGAGAATCTGACCCTGGAGTCTCCAGTACAGCCAGCTCCAATTCTTCTTCCTCAATAACGACATTGGATTTTCTTTTCTGAGTCACCTGCTCAGTTTGCTCACTGTCCAAGAGGGCTGGGCTGCTTTCTTTTTCCCCTACACGTCCTTTCTGCTTCAAAAAAATGGCAGCTATTTTCCTAGAGCCTTTCTGCTCCTTATGTGAGGGAGGTAATTTGGGGGGAATGGAATGAACTTGTGCAAGGACAGTCACTGTTCTGAGTGGCAGCTGCTGGGATTCCTCACACTTTTCTGGGTCAGGAATACTGTCACTTTTGTCCATTTCATTGGCTGTACCAGAAGTGTCCATTGCTGGCTTTGTGTCCTCTTCAACATTATTTTCTCCCTGGCTTCTCAAGAAGTCCTCAAATGACACAGTTATTATACACTTATTTACCGGGGATGTCCCAGCATCCATATGAACCTCAAAACTGGAATCACCAATAGCAGCATCACACTCTGCTACTGTATTTGTCTTCTCTTCAGTTTCCTTTTTACATGTTTCATTCATCTGGTTTTCCAATGAAGAGCTTTCAGACAAATCAATATTTACTTTGTGCTTCCTTTTCCTTGATTTTCTTACCCTATTTTTTGATCCACTTGTTTCATAACCAAAGGTTTTTGCATTTTTTCTGGAGGGGACAACATTTGGGAAGTTCTCTCTTTGATCATTATCTTCTGCTAATTCTTTCACACATTTTTTGTCCACTAGAGTACAAGAGGCAAGAAAGTCATTGCTGTCTTGTTGCATTCCTGTAGTTACTCTGCTGCCATCAGTACTAATTTCTATTTCAAGGTCATTCTCAGATTCTTTAATTTCTATTGGCATGTTATTTAAATTAACTTTCTTCGCTTTTCTCTTCCGTTTTAAAGATGGCTTGAAAGATGATTTACACTCCTTGTCATCAGCATCCACCAGTGGTTTATTTTCTCCAGCTCCTACTGGGAATGCAGCATTCTCAGTTGGAGGTGTCTTTTTAAAATAATCCAAGATATTGTTGGATTTTGGTGATGACAATGCTTTATCCACTGGTTTTGCTAATGGTGAAAAATACCTCGTGATTGTTTTTACAGAAGCATCTTCCTCTCGCCGCTTCTTGCACGGCTGTAAGAGGCACAACATGAATCTGAGTTTTAGAAAACTTAAGATGATTTATATAGAACTTTTTCAGAAGACAAAAATTCATGTTAATGTGCTCAGACTGGGCATGCATCGACTACCTCTCTGTGTTTTTAAAGGTCTTCTAAGCTTGAAACAGAGATTCTGCTGCTTCAGATAAATAAAAATCCTGTTCTGAAACCCTGAGATGATCCAAACTGAAAGGGAACACAAGGTCTTCAGAACAGCTTTCAGAAGATTTCACAGTACTGGAAGTCTGAAAGTCTAGGTCAGTTCAGATGATCGACCTTGAGATGTTGCCCAGAGCGTGTCTGGAGCATTTAGGAGGGAATTCCAACATCACTTAAAAAGGCCTGATCCCACCGTAAACACTTGACATGTCTTAGGAAGACAATGTACCTTTAAGACTACTTAAAGAAAATGAACAGAAGAGAGTTCTTATCTCGTATAATGATTCAAACCATTAAAGAACACTTATTTCTACAACTCCAAGAAAGACATTGGCTCATAAAGACTTTTATAACTCCTGGTTGACCAGAAACTGAACTCCTCTGAAAACTCACACACTCTGAAGCAGAAAACGTCTCTTCCCAAAGCCCCTAAAATGTGGTTAATGACAATCCGGCCCGCGGGGCTGCGCCGACCGGCAGCAGCGCCTGGGAGCACGGCCCGGGGGCGGGCGGCCCCTCACACCTCCCCGGTACCGCGGACAGGCCGTGTCACGGCAGAACGCCAAAGGGGCCGAACGCCAAAGGGCCGCCCCTCGCCAGCCGCAACCCCTCTCTTCGCCCTCACAGCGCGACTCCCGGCCCGCGTCCCCACCTGAACGTCGCCGTCGTTCCCGGGCAGGAGGGGAGAGGCTGCCGCCGCGGCCACGGCGACCCTGCCCACCATGCCCCGGCTGCTGCGGGCGCGGAGCCCTCCCGGATCGCTCGGGGCGGGGGGAGCGC